>JAGKQL010000001.1:46216813-46267831 GCA_018398635.1 Cyprinodon brontotheroides | reverse complement strand
AAGGGGGGCGGCTGTACCTTGTACACGTTGATCGGTATGTCAATGAAGATGTAGATAAGGTCACCCAGGGCGAGGCTGGCGATGAGGGCGTTTGGGCCGTTCCTCATACACTTATGCTGGTAAATAATCCTCAGCAGGGTGGCGTTTCCCACCAGGCCCACCACAAAGACGATAATAGAAATGACGGTGTTGATGTACTTAAAATAGTTGCTAATTGAGGGGTTCACAAGGCACTTTGGGGGTCGCACCGGTTGCTTCAGGACCGTGGCGTTAGCAGAGCCGGATTCCAAAGCTTGAGCCCGGGCGCCTGAGACGAACGGAGGGAGAGCGGTTCCTGTGGGACTGACGGTGCTGTGGAAACCAACCGACTGCAGGGTGGAGTGGACCAGGACGGCATGCAGAGGGTCCTCGGCCTCCTTTATCTGGCACATTCCTCTGGCTGCCAAACAGGCCATTAGCATGAGCAGCTGAGCTGTGGTCCCCATTATTGAGCACTTTTATTTGATCGCTGGAAGGCTGCCTCCGTTTGTCACAGCTGGAAAGAGAAGAAAAGAGAAAAACTGCTTAGATTTCAGAACAAGTGGATTCAGTGGCTGTTCTAGATCTAATTTACAAGTGGGGCCATTCTGGGGCCATTCTGGGGCCAGGGTTTTTTTCAAGGGGTCACAAAACAAAACATTTATAATAATGCATAAAAAAAAAAAAATTTAACAGATAAGAACTGAGATTGTATCTTAGTACGGCTGAAGCTTAAAGGAGACTGTAATTTCTTCGTAATTGTAAATGTAATTCATAAAGATAAAATATAAATTAGTCAGAGAAAGGAATCACTGACAGCTGCTTCAGTCAGCATGTATCATCATGAGAAAATGATTTAGTACAATGGAAAAATTATCTAGAATTAAGTGAAAATTTCTTAAATTAAGTGTATTTACCCTTAATTTGATAAAGTAAATAAGATGATTTGCCTGTGAAAGGAGTATTTATACTTTTAAAATAAGATAATTAGATAATATGGACTTGAAATAAGACAATGCAATTGTCTTCTTATTTTATATGTAAATTGTCTTGTTCCATAAGCAAAGTGTCTCACTTCCCTTCTAGATTCAAGAAAAAATGCACTTATCTTTGGAGCAGAACCAGTGCATTCCTAGAACTGTGATCCTGTCTCAAAATGACTGAGGCTAAAAGTAAAACATCATCATTTTTAATCATTGTTGAAATAAAGCAGTAAAGAGCAAATAGATCCAGAAGATAAATCAGTTATAGTTACTGTTCCCATGCATATAATCATAAGACATTCATTTAATATTATGTCTTTAGTTCAGGGGACGTAGCAACGTCAGGACCAGCTATACTGGGGTACAGGCCCCGGTGGCCCCTGTCTAGAGCCAGACATCATTTGATGTATTTAACCGGCTGTTTGGGTCATAGATGACTGGAAATGATCATCCAATGTCCGTCTTCCTTTCTTCCATGTTCCATCCATTAGCCTTAAATATGGCTGCACTTCTTTAGATTCTGTTCTTTTTGTTCCTTCCACTCCTCTATGAAGGCCAGATGTGTAAAGAACAGAACTATTAGTTGTGGATCCAGAGTTAACCCCTCTCTCTTGGTTTCTTCTCTTCATGCACAGCCCGTCATATCCACCTAAAGTCTGCTCCTTGCATTTATGGATTAGAGATCCTTCAGATGTTAAAACCTGGCGTTTATGGTCTTTCTGATTTTGTTTGTTCACTAATGTTCTCCTCTGATGCCTTCAGGGAACAGCTGCATACTCAATTTCTGGATTTGATTAATTGTGCTGAACAGAAATGCAATCTTGATTAGATTTTTATTTTGTGCACTTCTTTCTGTGAGTCTATCACTTAAAAACTTTTAACTTTACATCTGAGAAGATTTCAAGGCAATGAAGATGTAAGCTTAAGAAGACATTTGAAGCATAAATCCCTCAATCTGAAGCTGTCAGGAAGTTTAATGTCTTTAAGACCTCAGAAAGGGGCCCACAGATGGGAGATGCCTCCTCTGGTTATAATTTGACATTAAGTAGAAGGCATCATCAGAAATCTTGAGCTTTTGTTCTTAATCACATCTACATGGAAAAGCATTCACTTATTTCATTTATTGACCCATGTGCTGCGTTTTGGACAGATGTCCTTCGCACTGGCTTTAACATAATTTCCACAGCTCCACATCCTCCTTCTGTTTCTAATTTTAACAGCTTTAAAATGTGCAGTTAAGAGACAATAAGTTTCCTCCAGGATTAATCGCTTTGTGCAGAAAAAAAAATCAACAACTTTTCCTGAAAATCAGTTGGTTACACAGAGCTGTGAGGAAAGACTTGATGAAGTTTCAAAGTGTTGGTTGGAAAGCCCATTTCATCATGCCACTGTGCAGGAAAGCCTTAAAGCCCACAGTTCTTCCTGTTTCAAAGTCCCTGCTGTCACCAAGTACACAAAGAACTATTTAGCAGCCAGCCCTTCAAGTAGCATCACAGTTTAGCATCAGCATGACACTGCTGGGATCTGTGACAGCACGCAAACTGATCTATGCATAAATAATAAATACGTTTGGTTTTCACCTACCGCTTCTAAAACGCCTGCCTGGCCCCCTTGGAAACCGTCAGGCAAACTTTCAGCTGAAGCCCCCCAGACATCTGTATCACATCACATGAGTAATTAACGCGTTATCAAAGCTGCGCCGTATCCCACTAGGTTTGAGCAATGCACCCGTCTGCTCTGAGGTGCCTTCGCATTATGGCTCAGAGTTTCCTGTGGAGAGTTTGCAGCAACACTGTGCATGGAGGTGTGTGTGTGTGTGTGTGTGTCAGAGCTCCAGTAAGACACTATGACTGGGTGGGAGAGCAGTCTCCACCTCCCTTTGGTAACAGACTGGGCCCCCCTCTCCCCCCTTTACTGAGAGGCACTGCCTGCTATCCTACACAGACACCCACACATACCGGGACAGGGAGCATTGTGGAGCCCAGTCATCTTTCAACCCCCCCATCCCACTCCCCATCACCCCTCCGCCCTCATTCATGTTGATCAACTGTTTCCCCACACAAAAATAACTTTAAGTGTCAGACTTTAAGTTAATGTCCATGTTTATTTCATTCAGTCTTCCCTTTTACTGAGTCCGTGTGTGGCCAAATTACAACACCAACGTACGCCACTTCATCAAATCTCTAACAAACAAAAACAAAGCCAGTAAATACTGGAAGATGTCAAACAGAGCAGGACAAACCCCAAACAGAGCGCGTTCCTTTATGTGATGGGGAAAAAAAGTTCAATGTCAAGAGCAGAGAGTGCTCGTACATCAGCTCACATTATTGTTTTTTTTTTTTTTTTTTTAAATGGACCGTTTATCCTGATGGGAGCTGAGAGCAGGAAGAGGCTCTCAGATTGTCTGTCATGGGCTGTTTGCTGAGGCAGCGAAAGCTGGAAGAGCAGAGCCATTGATTTCAAATTAAACTGCTTGTCAAAAATTATAATAAGGGAATTTTGTTCCATTATGGTCTCAAGTAAATAACATGTTTTGTAAATAGGATTTATTTAAAAGAAGAAATCTAGAAATGCAACTTTTAATCAAAAAAGAGGTTCTGACACTGACTTAATAGTTTTTATAGATCTTATATTTAAATATTAAAATAAAGGAAACAGAACAAAATTATATATAAAAAAAAAAAGGAATAACAAATCAGAGAAAATATCAATGTTACTCTTAAAACCTTTTTCAAAATTTCAGTACTGGATCGCATTTTTATATTCCAATTTAAAAAATGTGTTTTCTAAAATTCCCTTAAAAAAAATTGTTATTTGTTTGCTACAATAATGGGATCAAATTCACTCCATAACTTTACAAGCCATCATCAACCTTGAAATCATACTAAATTATACTCGTTTGTGTTGAGCTTCAACCAGGTTAAAAAAATCCAGAGTTTGAAAGTTGTCTTTTTTTTGTTGAAACTCTTCTGTGAAGGGTGCTAACATTAGTCTGCCATGCTGTCACCACTCCTGGCTCTATACTATGGGCACAAACCCCAGTCAAATATATTGTGTACTTGTAAATCGGAATTTGTAGTTGTGAATAGGATTAGTGCCCATACTATTCTACCAATCAGGGACTCACCTGCAGGCAGCTGGTAAGTGCTGCTGCTTGTATATCTTTTTTTCTATTGTATCAGAAACCGGGAATCTAGTGATCAGGACGACAGTCTTTTTGAGGGAACTGACTCCCTCACATTAAAATGATTCCCTAAAAAGATTTGATCACTGAATCATTCAGTTCATATTAAGCACAGTTTTGGTTTTACAGAAAAAAACAAGCTGCTTTGGTCACATGGTGAGTTGTTTAAAGAGCTTTAACTGCATTTTCTGCTCTGTTACTTTTATAATAGGCTATAAGCTTTGTTATAGTGATGATAAGTGAGCTAATCATGCAGTTTTAATAGACTTTTAAGTACTTTAACAGCTGAAATTGGTGAAAAATATTAGAAGAACTTCTCAGACTCATAATTTTAAAGTTCTGCCAACCAGAAATTAGTTGTTTCAGATAAAAGAAAATATAAAAAAATGATTTATGGTGACTTTTAGATAATAAAAAAACTCTTAAATATGAAAAATTTCCAGATTAAAGCTGGGAAAAGCAATGACATAAATCACAGTGTTATGTACAGATCATATCTTCTCTGTCTGAGCTCATAGGTGTATTATGTGAATAGGTGAAACAGCGCTACTCTCAGGAGGATTTGTGTACTGCATGAATAAGGACAGGATAGGTTCATGGATCAAACCAGTGGATGCTGGTTCCCACATTACAAACCTGGGATGATTTGAACTCAACTCAGAAAGTAACCGATCAGTTAATGAGAGTCATTTGATTCAGTTCATTCACATAAATGTTTTTTCCAACAGAACAACACGTTCAAGACCGACCAAACATCACAGGACAACCACAGCATCCAAACATCTCATGTTTACCCTTTCATAATTAAAAGAGCATGAAAAAGGTCTGAATGCTGACTAATTTTTTGGTTTTCTCCTAAAATGATTAAACATGAATTTAAAGAAAACAGATGGTTCCCACAAAGCTGGAAAAGGAAATGACTCAGGAATGCTTCATTTTGGCAGGATACCAGTAGGCGGCCTTATAAAAGAATAGCATTATGATGCCACAACTGAGGCCTTTATTTATTCATCATTTCATGGGAGCCATGGCTTTGTTAAGTGCTGGAGAGAGTTACAGAGACACGTGGATGATGCATCTTTAAAAGATACACCATAAAGTTTGCTGGCATTGGTCTAGTTCCATATAAAGTGGACAATTGCAAAGTGCAATGTAAGTGAACAGGATGGCTTTCATATAAATATAAGTAGTATTTGCATATATCAGTCCCATATGTGTTTATGGTCTTTATTCATTGATTTTATTTAAAATGGATGTAAATTTAACATTTAACAAGAAAATAACAGAAATGTGTTATTTAGATGTAATAAAAAACAATTCTTAGATCTGTTCTAATTTCCATTGTTTGCATGGATATAGCGGTACATTTTTAAAGCTACATCAACATTTTGAAATGTTGGAAAATATTTGTTGTCTTCTTTGCATATCAACCAGCTACTTGTCGATGCTTAAGTTTAAAGTTTTTTCATAATTGAACCAAACAATACAAAACTACCCCGTTTCTTTCACCTGGAACAGAACTGCCACTGGGATCTATAAGCTATCACAATTGCACTGCTGTGCTGCAGTGCACTGGATGGGACTTCATGTGGGATCTTTCTATCTCTGAAGGAATAGAGAGAAAAGTAAAACACCCAAGAAATTAAGCTACATTTTTTTTGATTAACATTTACTTCTAAATGTTTTCTCCATTTGCCAAAACTTTTATGAAAATAACATAATTTCACAATGAGAAATAGAAAGCAAGTATAAAGTGACAAGCGAGGCAGGATAAAAGGGTCCAGAGAGCAGGATGCTCAAATGGGTTGAAATAATTCCTTAAGAAACATTTCTCAACCGGCCGTGCCTCTTATTGTGAAGAGGTTTTTGATACAGGTGTAATAAAACTTGACCACTGCAACACATGATGA
Source organism: Cyprinodon brontotheroides (assembly GCA_018398635.1). Taxonomy (NCBI): domain Eukaryota; kingdom Metazoa; phylum Chordata; class Actinopteri; order Cyprinodontiformes; family Cyprinodontidae; genus Cyprinodon; species Cyprinodon brontotheroides. The sequence continues at coordinate 46,261,736 of JAGKQL010000001.1, read as the reverse complement.
AAGACAGAGAAATGTGTGTGAAAGAAACACAAACAAATATGATTGGCTGAGGTTCTCCAGGGCGAAAGGGTGCTCAGAAAATATGCTTTGCAATACAATTTCTATCATACTTATCATTTTCAAAAATATACAACAAACAAAATATTTTTACACTTTGATTTGGTTGGTGCTAAATTAAACTTAACCATGTTGGTGAAAGGACAAGGCCAGGCCAGGTGATTTCTGTACCAAATTTCAGTGCCAGGGTAATTCAAAGGGCTGCATATGAATGAAGTAAAATAAATTTTGATTGCAGGAGAATAAAGGAAACATAGAAAGAAAGAAAGATTAGATCTGTTAGGAATCCATTTTTTGTGATTTGTGTTTTTGTCTGTTTCCCTCCACCACCAGGTGGCGCCTGGTTCTCGTTGGCCCTCTCTGCACACCAGCGGGATGGTTGCCTCATTACCGGAGGACTATTAAGCTGCTGACTGCCACTACCTCGATGCCAGAGTGTTTGCCAGTTTTGGGTACTCTAGCCAAGCTGAGTTTTGCTGAGTCAAACTGAGTTTTTGTCAACCTGAGTCTAACAGCTTGTTGTTTTTGTCTTTGCCTCTCTGGCAGGAAGCCACCCTGCAAACTGGATGTTTTGGACCTTCTCCCCCCTGGAAGGATCGTCTGAGCTTCAAACTGAGCTGGGGATTCAAACTGGAGGTTTGGATCTACTTTCCCCAAAGAATTGTTTTGAGCTTCACACAGAGCAGGGGATTCATCTCCCCACAAGAAACCGTTCAAGTACCATAGGAAATCAAGTGGCAGTCAGCTCCTCCGTTCCTCAAGGAAACACCTTGAACTGGGTAAACCCTGTCCGCCCTCCAACAAGCAAGTCAATTACTGGATTCAGAGAATGACACCTTTTCTGGAAACGTGAGTCCTGTTTCCTTAATTCCCTTTTGCAAACTGAAGCTAAAATTTCCCACTGAGCCTGAACTAACCACAGGAATTTCCCTTTTACTTTTCAGTCCCGGTTAAGCCAGTGTTCAAAGCTTCACTGGACTTATCCCTACCAGTTCTCAATAAACCTGTTAAACCTTCCCCTGGTCTCTCTGTTTGGTTTTCTGCATGTGGGTCGGATCTTTGCATTAAAATCATGACAAGATCATTATTAAGATAAAATTATTATAAAAAAAAATGCAAGGAAAGTCAGATTGAAAAACTTTAATAATGTTTTGATGGCTCAGTCAAAGGCCGCTCTGAACAAATAGCTTTTTAATTTTGGTTGAAAGTAACTGAGGGTTTCAGCACTTTTCTAGTTTTCTGAGATCTTATTTCAGGTTAGTGGAGCAGAAGAACTAAAAGCTGCTTTTCCATGTTTGGTTCTGGTTCTTATCCAGTAAAGCTGAGAGATCTGGCTTTTGATCCACTGTCAACCAGTCTGTAATTTATTTTGGAGGTAAAGCCCCTGTCACACCTTGACCATTTAGCCAGTTTCTTCCTGACGTACGAAAAATCTGGAAAAAAAACGCTGGTGTATGTTGGATAGGTTATTATGGGTATGTCTTTTACAAGTTATGAGCACGCTGAAACACGCTGGTTTGCCAGCATATGATCATAGGTGGGGCGTATGCTCATACAGGGGGCATAAGTTACAGGTAAGTTATTTGATCGTTGACATACATTAAGTTTAAATTACTTATAAGTCATGGTGTCTAGCTTATCCAAAACCTATGAGTAACTTGTGCATAACTTATGTGTAACTTATCAAGAACTTATCTCCAACACACATCAAGGTATTTGACATGTTCCAGATGACCGCTGAACGGGTTTCTCATTTACAGCTACTGTATAATGGCGTATTGGCACAGTTTTTGGTCTAAAAGGGGGTTCACAGGATTAAACTGTACTCCTCCAGACTTCATCCCCATCACGGTGAGCATGAAGGTGAGTGTGATGGATCCTCCCTGCGCTCACGCCCACGGCCACAACCAACAAACTCCCTAGCATACATGACGCTGAATCTGCTGCGACTGCAAACCTTCTTTCTTTCTTCATTTCTTTATTTATTTATTTATTTTTTGGCGGGTGGTAAACAGCAGCTAGCTTAATACTGCGATCAAAGTCATCTTTTTATTGCAGGCTGTGCGCCTCTGGGCGCATTTGCTGCCCCCTTCAGGACACTGGCTTGTGCATCATTTCATGGGGATTATGCTGCTGTGCGTTATGCATAAGTTAGGCTGTAGTTGGACATAAGTTTGGGAAATAAGTATAATGAATACTTTACGTAAATATCCAACATTGAAAAAATACATAGAAAGTCAGTGTATGCCAGTGTTTTAGGAGATTCTGGGATGCCGGGCATATGCTGGCTAAATCATCAAGGTGTGTCAGGGGCTTAAGCCATTCTAGACTGACAGAGGGATTTAAAGTGTATTCACTAAGATACAGGAGTCAGTGGAAGGACTGGGGTGATGTTCTCCACTTTCTTAGATCTAGTGAGGATGCAGGCAGCAGCATTCTGGATAAGCTACAGCTGTCTGATTCACTTTTAGGAAGACCTGTTAAGAAACTGAAGCAGGGATCAATTCTACTAAAGATCAATGAGGCAGAACTTAGTTTTTCAAGATCCTGCTGAGACATTAGTCCCTTTATCCTGGAGAAGTTCTTAGGTGATAGAAGGCCAACTTTGTTCCTGTCTTTATGAGGCTCAGAACTGAGTCCATCACTACATCCAGATTTAGAGCCTGATTAATGGATTAACCAAAGCTGGGTGCTAACTTTTAAACGCTCTTACTTTGGTACAAAAAGTATTACTTCAGTTTAGTTTAATTCATCTGAGGACCCTTTTGTTCCATATGTGTATCTGTTCTCTGCATTCACCCAGAGCTGGAATAGATACATAATCACCTGGTGACAGGGTGATGTACAGCTGGGTGTTATCTCCATCGCCATGGAAACTGATTTTAACAGAGTTAGAATATGAAGTTCAACATCAGTATTTTTGAAAAATCATTGCCCTTTTACTAAGTGTTTGAAATTTAGCAAAAATACTTAAAAATGAATCCTTTCCCTTGATCTGCTATACCTGTATTTTCAATAATCATTGTTAGAATTATGATAAAATTTCTGGAAGACCTAGAGAGTCACAGAAAAAAAGTACAGCCAACGGAAACCAATTATACTCCCTCATTGGTTAGACTGTCACATTTCATTAACAAAATGACCAATGAGGGAGCTGGTTGCATCTGTGCAGTAAGTTTTATTGGTTAAACTGGTTTCCAGTGCTCTCATCAAGGACCAGAAGGGTCACTGAAAAGGTAAATGGAGAGACTAAAGTAAAGAGAAAATGCAATTTCATGAAGGATTTGAAAAAGGAAGTTGAAAAGAAAATACAATAGGGTATAACCTTTTAAAATGTATGATTAGGAAAGGTATTTACAATTAGATGTTTGAACTTTGGTTTTAAATCTCCACTTAGTAACAGGATTTGAAAATACATTTTCAATTTCTGGTATTTAATAATGGATTAATAACTGCAATCATACTTCAGCCTCATGTTTCAGGTAATTACATAATTACAGTATTTACCTCTATTTGTAGTCAAGGAACCATGTTTTCTTTAATTATAGTCATGAATATCCCAAAGCCTTTGAATTAGTTATGGTCAGCAGTTATGAATATTTAATTTATTGGAACTCAATTTGCTGACAACTTAACCCAAGTTTTTCCTGTTATCTTCTTTCCTTTTCATTTTTTTCCCCAAATGTCCTCTGAATACTGGCAGCTTCTGTGACATTTTAACTTTTGAGGGGGGGTGGAAAAGTCTTTGTTAGTTAATCCACTAATATATAAATGATGAAACCTTTACCTGCTCCCAGTTGCTTTGGCTTTCATGTTGTTGTTGTGTTGTTGTTTGGATCATAATCAGGTATTAATGCCATTCTGTCTGAACTCAAAGATGGCAGGCTGCCTGGTAATTCATATGCTTGTTCTCTGATGGCATCTGTCGAAGTGTGCTCTCTGCATATTGGTACATACCCTATGGGAAATTTGTATCCAGCCCCAGACTGAATAGGATGTAAGCAATTTTATAACTGGGACACTAGCGCAAAAACAGAGAGAACAGAGGGGAGCGACCCAGTGAGCGGAGCATAAGAGATGGAGAGGGAGGCTGAGAGAAAGAGTTTTAGGCCAATCCTACTGTGACAAGAAGCAGTGACAGGGTGAAGAGCCTCAGTTTACTGCCTGGATTCATTAATTTGGGACATATGGTTCAGACAAACAAAAAGTTACAGCACAGACAAAAAACAGAAACTGGGAGTCCTTTCATGAACCATAGTTTTAATCATGCCCTGATTACTGAAAGCACTTAACTTCAACTGAAATATTTAAGATAAAATGAAGACATAAATAAAAAAGAGTGAATTGGTGAAAAAAATAATTGATTAAATTAGAAATGATTAAGCCCCTGGATATATTTCTAAGACCCTGAAATGTCATCTGAAACTTTACTCAATATGTCCCAGAGATGGAAAAGTTAAAGGAAGGTGTGCTGCACATAAGAACGCCCACAATCTCAAGCCTATGCTAGTTTATCGAACTTTAAAGAAATGTCATTAGTTTTAACAATTGACTTTATTTGAGAAAAACAGTGATAGAGAGCTACAAAGAGCTCCATTTTCTGAGGTTGTTAGTGTTTAGCATCGGGATCAAAACATTTTCTTAGATATATCAAAAAGAGATAGATATATTACAACGACTGAAAGATGTTTTACTGTTATTTTAAACTGGCAGTTCTGTAGGTGTCCGCAGACATTTCCTGCACCTCTCCCAAATTGTAGGTGACCACTGTCAGTGCCAACAGCAGACTGGAGGCCTCTGATTGGTCAAATGAACATCTTCTCTTACTCATGCGTATTTCCTGTTTGGTACCTTACCGGGCTTGTTTTGTTTGTATGACAACCATTGCGGCAAACTACTTGTTAAGAGTCGGACCCGCTAGAAGAGCCAGGTTCAGCAGAAACGCTGGGGACCCTTTTTCCACCTGGATACCCGCTCTTTTTCGGCCCCATGTCCCTCCGTTGTCGCACAAACTTGCCCCCCCACTTCCTCACTGCCTCGGCCGGCCGTATCTAGACACACAGCTAGTTCCCTGATTTCATGCATTGTGGCGTTGAGTAACATAGCGCAGACCACGCTTCAATATTGAGCATAAATCAAAAATGTCAGCGTCATACCTGCGAAAAGCTCACAGCGATACACTGCTGTGGGGGTATAACCAGCTCTTTACTTTTAACAGTACTTGATTAACTTTTTAGTCAGCTTTTGTAGAATGCCATTTAGAAAAGCTTTACTTTGTATATTTTGCACTTTTACATTTAAAATAGTCAATAACTCGTATGTAGTGAAACAATAAAGGTTCTAATTTAGAACTTAAACTACTTTTTAAATTATCAAACAGCTGAACCAGATAACAAAGATCAGACCAGACTGGACCACCACATTCTATAACACACCACTTTTTTGTATTTCTGTTGAATGTAAACCAACTGTACATTCCTTTGATAACACCATCATTGTTGGCCTTACCATACCTGCTTGCTACCTTAGGATGTCATGATCTTGGCACTGATGGCTGGCCTAATTGCTTACTCTATCCACCTTTTAACTCTGCCCGGTTGTTCATTTGTGCTCATCTAATGATACTGCCTGATACTGCTTCCTTTTATACGGTTCAGCCCCAGCTATCAGTGCCAGATTATTGAGGATGAGATCATTGCTGATGCTCTAGTTCATGTTCTGGTTCTCGGAGGCCAGTGGAGAGAGGGTTCTGTAGTGTTTCTGATTTCATGATCCTGATCTGCCTCTTATCCACTGAGTGTGTCCTGTTCCTGTCTTGGCTCAGTGGTTGAGAGTGGTTTTTGGCAGGTTCCAGTGCCAAATCATTCCTGATAACCTGTTAGCCTGTTCTGCCTCAGTTTATTCTATTTTTGGTTCATGTTCTGGATCCTAGCTGCCAGTGGAAAGAGTGGTTTTTGTGTTTGTCTCGCCTCTGATCGTCCACTGTTCCTCCCCGCGAGAGTCCTCTGGGTTTTGGCTCTATATGCGGGGGAGGTTCAGTTTTCTATCAAACAAGCCTGGCTCCAGGTAGTGAGACCAGTTTAAAGTCCTGCTTCAAGTTCTGGTTCCACGCCCTGTCTCTTCAAGCTACCCTCTTCCACTGTGCTTGCCTGTCTGCACCTGTTCCTGTCTGCTCCTGTGTGTGACCACCTGGTCATGCTTCTGGTCCCAGTCAGACTCTGAACCCTCCTGGGAGCCTGTGGATGCCTGGAAGTCTGGATCCTGCCACCTGTTCCTGCTCCTGCCTGATCTGGATCCTGCCTGTTTCTGTCTGTTCCTGTCTGTTCTGGATCCCTCACCAGGATCAGCTTCCAGCATAACCTCTGGGACTGCAGCACTTGGGGACATTCTTGGTCTGGACTGTTAAACCAAGTAAGTGACCAACACAGATAATCATATATCAGTTTATGGTGGTCACTTACCTGTGTTTCCTCCCCTAGAGTAGCCTGAGATTACTGCGGTGCTCCGCCTGCCTACAGTGACCGTGAGCCACAGCTATCAGCTTTTGTTTTGTTTTATTTAATAAACATTTGAACTTTCCTACTGACTGTCTCTCCTTGAATACTGGGGTCCATCTGTGTCCTCGGTTCGGGTTCAGCAGAGAGAGGGTTCTGTAGTGTTTCTGATCTGGTCATGATCCTGATCTGCCTCTTATCCACTGAGTGTGTCCTGTTCCTGTCTTGGCTCAGTGGGGAGAGTGGTTTTTGGCATTCCACAGTGTTCCTGATAACCTGACCTGTTCTGCCTCTCAACCACTGAGCCTCGCTTGTTCCCATCTGAGCATTCGGTCTGAGCCTCTTGTTAGACTTCTGTAACCATGAATCAGCCCTGACAGGGCTTCAGACTCCTGGACATTTGAGTCTTCCTGTTCTGATCTGTTTCCCTGACCTGGCTGCGGTGTCAGGGACGCTCTGGGCGGCACCCACTGCATCTCCTTGCTGGCCCGCCCGCTGGATCCTACCTCGTTCTATGGAGATGGACAAAACTGTTAAAACAGGTTAGTGATTCATATGGATAAACATCCTCTGTCAGATTTTAATGGTCACTAATCTGTGTTTTTCTCCAACAGAGTTTCCAGTCATGGATGCTCTGGCCTCTGAGTACAAGATCCACAGCCGGCTCTGTTTTAAATATATACGCTTTGAATTATCCCACTGTCTGTCTAGCTTTGAATACTGGGTCCTTCTGTCCTGCTTCATGACATAGGATCCCCCACAAGCCAACCAATAACGCAATTAATACAATTGCTGCACTAAGGGAACCAACCCAAACTCTTGGGTTAAATTAACCCAACGAGTGTTCTGTCCAGTATTTAACCAGCGCTGGGTTGGGAAACAACCCAAATTGGACTGTTTTTAATTCAATATTTTTTTTTAGAATGTATGCTCTAAGAAATGCTGGGTTGTTTTTTTTTTAACCCAGCTACTAGGTTGAACGTGTTGTCTAAATTAATTGGGCTATTGTCATTAAATTGGATATTCTGATAACCCAATTTGCTAGGTTTTTTCTGTTATAAGCTGTTGTTTTGTAAATTCTATAATGTTGTGTTGGTTTTTTTTTGACTACCCAGACCTTGGGATTATGGTCGGGCATGTTCAACCATAAACTGCCCACATATTATAATATGATATAATACGTAAAAATATAATCATATATTAACAGCTCAACTTGCTGGATTTAAACTACCCAGCAGTGCTGTCAACGTGAGCCCTTGATTAGATTTTATTAACCCAGTTGAGTTGTTTGAATAACCCAATTGTTTTAATAATGCAACCAACCCAAATTGTTGGGCTAAATTAACTCAGTGTTTGTTCTGTTCAATATTCAACTGGCGATGTGTAGGGAAACTACCCAAATTGGGTCATTTTTGACCCAACATTTTTTAGAATATAAGAAGGGGGACTGGAGAATTTGTTCCAATATAGGGGATCACACTTCTCAGCCATCTGAAGAAGGCCTATTTCAGGGTACTGGAGCGGTTTCAGGAATAGTGGTCTGCTTTTTGTTCTGACTGTGAAACTCTGGACCAGATCTATACTCTCTACAGGATGGTTAAGGATACATGGGATGTAGCCCAACCAGTCTACATGTGTTTTATGGATCAGGAAAAGACATTCAAACTTGCCCTCCATGATAACCTGTGGGGGGTGCACAGGGACTACAGAGTAAGGGGCTTTTTACTAGGAACCATCTGGTCGCTGAACAAGCTAACCAGTTTGGTCCACATTGCTGCCATTAAGTCAGATGTGTTCCCAATGAATGATAAACTCCATCAGGGCTGCCATTTGTCATGGCTCTTGTTTCTAAGTTTCATGGACAGGATTTAATTTAATTTAATTTCTATACTCAGCCAAGGGCAGGAAGGTTCTGGTTTGGCGACCACTGAATTTCATCCTGGCCTTTTGCAGATGACGTGATTCTGTTGGCTCCCTCTTGCCAAGAACTACAGCACGTACTGGGGCAGTTTTCAGCCAAGTGTGAAGCAGCCAGGATGAGAATCATCTCCCCCAAATCTAAGACCAGTGTTTTTTTACTTTAAAAGTTGGATTGTCTTCTTCAGGTTGGAGGAGAATACCTGCCTCAAGTTAAAGAGTTTAAATGTCTTGGGCTCCTGTTCTCAAATAAGGGGAGAATGCAGTAGGAGAGGGATAGATGGATTGGTGCGATTGTTGCTATAATGGGGATGATGCCTGCAGCAGTCTGTTGTGGTAAACGGAGAGCTGAGCAAAAAGCAAAAGTTCTGAAGATCAGTGTACGTTCCTACCTTCCCCTATGGTCATGAAATCTAGATTATGACTGAAAGAGAAAGACCCTGGATACAAGGGGGTAATATGAGCTTTCTCTGCAGGGTAGCTGGGTTCCCGCTTAGAGATGAGGCTGAGGAGCTTGGTGAGCCGGAAGAGTCCTGAAGTACAGTTGATTCTCTTCCTCATTGAGAGGAGTCAGCTGAGGTAGCTAAAAAAATCTTTTTTCGGAAGACCCCCAAGATGCCTCCCTTGGGATGTATTTCAGGCAAGTTCCACCAGGAGGAGGCTCAATTTATGACCCAGGATATGCGGAGGGACTACTCTCAGCTGGCCTGGAGCGCCTCGGTCTTCCCCCAGCAGATAGAGGGACTTCCATTTCTAGTGAAATGGAAGTCTCAGAGTTTCTGCTGAGACAGTTGCCCCCCAACTTGGTTCATGGTGAAGTGGAAGACGATGAGTAGGAGTACAATAATTTTTATCACTCCATCACTGTTATAAGTCTCTGTGCTGAATTCATCTTATAGGTTGTATATAGAGTTTTGGGGAGGAAGAAAAATTAGACATAGATGGTAAATGCGCTGTACTTGTAGAGTGCTTTTTTAAGTCAGGAGACATGACCAAAGTGTTTTACACAACATTCACTCATTCACACACTCACTCACAAACTGAATTTGGATAGTTACAGTTGCACACTTACATAAGCGAGGATTTAAACAGGAGCCAACTGTGGAGCTAGTTTACCGTTACCTTTCCTACCATTAGAGAGTATTTCCAGACTAGTGCTTTAATGTTCCTCTTTCGTGTCTCCCTTTCCCTCCTTCAAATCCCAGTCGGCCTCGGCAGTCTCACACTGAGCCTGGTTCTGATTCCACTGGAGGTTCCTTCCTATTAAAAGAGGGTTTTTCCTCTCCACTGTTGCTGGTTACATGCTCAGTGTGAGGGATTGTTGTAAAATAAAAAACAATATCCAAGCAATTATATCTTCATGCAAACTCAATGACTGGATGCAGTCAGCTAGTTTCTCTTTTAATATATTCTTTTAACACTGACTTTTTGATCTGATTTAATTGTCTGTGTAAAGTAGCCTTGAGATGACATGTGTTGTGAATTGGCTTTATAGAAATAAACTGAATTGAGTTAATGTCCAGACGTTTTGTGTAGCCTTTTTCAGAGGAGTCAGTAAAGGTGATAAAGCATTCAATTTTATAGACATCACAGCATCTCAGACCTTCTCTACAGCTTTAGAAAGCCTGTTAAGATAAACCAAAGTGACTCTTGAAAACATGCAGGACAGAATGATAGCAATTATGTTCAAAACCGTCACTAAATCATAACGCTTTGCCGTTTTCACAGGAGTAGTAAGTGCCTAGACACATTCCTATTTCTGATCTGGTTCTCGTCAGACAGAAAGCCCTGATAGGCAGCAGGACTCTAAGTTCACCCCACTTTGCTTTCCACAATCGCAGAGTTCAGGACTGCATGCTCAAAAACTCTCCAACACATCTCCATATCTGTGAGACTAACAAAAAGTATTTCCTTCAGTAGTATTTGCTCTCCTCATCATATTTTTCTAGATTTCACAGAATCAAAACATAAACAGGCCCTGATTCTGTGATTAAACTCTTCACACCTTTTACCTTAGTTGGGCTAAACATCTAAAAACATCTGTGGACCATCTGAATATGGCATGCTCCTTATAAACACAGCTGTGAAGGTCAAGCAGCCAAAACCGTGAATAACAAACCTGGTTTCAGGAAGACTGATGGGATTTCCACGATGAAACTCCAGATGTTGCTTGGTGCAGTCACCTAATAGAGATGTAAGATCAGACAGACGCTTCCTCACAGTTTGATCCTTTACTTTCAAAAAAGTATGTTTTTTTTTTGTAGACCAACGATCTACATGGATAAAGTTTTTCTGTGTAAAGATGGAGGAAATTATCCCTTTTCTCTTTTACTATTTGTTCTTACGTTAACTTACAGAGTCCAACTGTTCAGCTTTGCTCCATATCTGTCTGCCCATCACTTCCAGTTGCTATTTCAGTTGGTGGAGACCACCCCCCACCCCCCCTACACCACCCCCCACCAGAACACTTAATCCCTCCACTTATTTCCCTTGATTGCTAGCAGTGTTGTTGTTGCTTGACGTTGGGCACTGGGCCCATTTATATTCCTCTGCCTTAGGACAGGGAACCACTGAAGGAAATGTGATTTTTGTGAATAAATAAATGGACTAAAAGGCTCATAAACTGGATTTTTTGTGAAAATTAATGATGAAAAAAACAAAAACCTGACTGAGTTGCTTTTTACATGAGCAGACACAACTTTCTTTTAAATTTATTTGAAATACTGTTATACTGTAAGTTAAAAATGCACTTAGCCCCACCGGTTTTATAATATTTGATAAATGAATATTAACAGTAAGTGTGATAGAGTATATAAGATCTGCAATTGGGCTCTAAAAGCATATAGTGGAACAATAGGCTTCATAGTGGAATAGTTATCATGTCGCTGTTGGTGTCAAGCTGAAATACATCTGTGTGAGATATTTTTTGATAAAATGTATTTATAGTTCCAGAATATAAACGACGTCTGTCTGTCTGTCTGTCTGTCTGTCTGTCTGTCTGTCTGTCTGTCTCTGTCTGTCTGTCTGTCTGTCTGTCTGTCTGTCTGTCTGTCTGTCTGTCTGTCCACATTTAGAGCTCAGCAAAAAACTCTTCATCCTCCTGTTTCTTTTTTTTTTAATTTTTTTATTTGAATAGGGACAATGCACATTAATGAACATCAGTATAAAAACAAATGCAAATATGCCAGATTATAGCTACAAAGCTAGTTTTCATCCGTAGACCCTAGGCAGGCAAATACATAAGAAAGAACATAACATACAATACAAGCATCACAAGGAAATGTTAAGAATTTATTGGTTACATGACTGGTTTGTTTTCATCTGTAGTTTGAGTTGAGCTCTAAAGCTGATCAGTGTAGGGCTCTCCCGTATGTTCAGAGGAAGACTGTTCCAGATGTTAGTGGCTCTCACAGAGAGTGTTCTGACCAAAAGTTGTTCTTCTGTGAGGGACCTCACAGTCTCCTCTGGAGGAGGCCCTGGTTCTCATGGCGTGGGAGAGAAACAGTTGACAGTTTTCCTTATTTTAATTCTGCTTTCCCTGCCTGGGTCAGTATCTGACCCAGCATGGATAAAGACAGGCAGGACTGATTTAAAGCATTTTTTTGGAAAGGCAAAGAAGAATGGTTAAAAACAAACCAATTGACTTCGTTTTCCAATTTGAAGAAATTTCATTTCCCATCCAAAGTCCAGTGATTTGTTTTTTGTTTTTTTTTACTTAATTTGAATAACTATGAACTGGATGACTGAGAATATTCACCAGCGCAAAGAAGAGTGAACAATCTGGGATTCACATTGAAAATAATATAACATAGACTACTTTTTCTAAGTGTTTGTTAATTTGCATAGTTACTCTTAAATAAACACATTCTCAGAAAATAAATACTTAGGTCACTTTAGGTTTGTGACACCATATTGCCTTCACAAAGCCTCAGAAGGGCAAAATGTATGTACAAAAATTAAACCTTCACATGAAAGTATGTTTTTGTTTTTCTAAATTGTTTTAATAATGTTAATGTTAATGTTTTATAATGTTTTTTGTTTTTGGAATTCATATAAATATACTGGTGTTATAACTTAGTATATGTTTGATTCGTTTTTGGCATAAAGTTCAATTTTGAATTTACAGGTGCTGGTCATAAAATTAGAATATTATGAAAAAGTAGATTGATTTCAGTAATTCCATTTAAAAAGTGAAACTTGTATATTATATTCATACATTTACATACAAACTCATATATTTCAGATGTTTATTTTGTTTAATTTTGATGATTACAAATTACAACAAATGAAAATCTCAAATTCATCATATCAGAAAATTAGAATATTGTGAAAAGGTTCAAAATTGATGGCCCCTGGTGCCACACTCTAATCAGCTAATTAACTCAAAACCACCTGCAAAAGCCTTTAAATGGTCTTTCAGTCTAGTTCTATAGGCTACACAATCATGGGGGAAGACTGCTGACTTGACAGTTGTCCAAAAGACGACCATACGACACCTTGCACAAGGAGGGCAAGACACAAAAGGTCATCGCTAAAGAGGCTGGCTGTTCACAGAGCTCAGTGTCCAAGCACATTAACAGAGAGGGGAAGGGAAGGAAAAAGATGTGGTCGAAAAAAAGTGTACAAGCAAGAGAGAGATAACCGCACCCTGGAGAGGATTGTGAAACAAAACCCATTCAAAAATGTGGGGATTCAAAAGAGTGGACTGCAGCTGGAGTGGAGTGCTTCAAGAACCACCACACACAGGCGTATGAAAGAGCATGGGTTTCTGCTGTCGCATTCCTTGTGTCAAGCCACTCTTGAACCACAGACAGCGTCAGAAGCGTCTTGCCTGGGCTAAAGAGAAACAGGACTGGACTGCTGGTGAGTGGTCCAAAGTCATGTTCTCTGATGAAAGTAAATTTTGCATTTCCTCTGGAAATCAAGGTCCCAGAGTCTGGAGGAAAAGAAGAGAGGCACTTCATCCACGTTGCTTGGAGTCCAGTGTAAAGTTTCCACAGTCAGTGATGGTTTGGGGTGCCATGTCATCTGCTGGTGTTGGTCCATTGTGTTTTCTGAGGTCCAGGGTCAACGCAGCCCACATACCAGGAAGTTTTAGAGCACTTCATGCTTCCTGCAGCTGACCAACTTTTGGAGATGCAGATTTCATTTTCCAACAGGACTTGGCACCTGCACACAGTGCCAAAGCTACCAGTACCTGGTTGAAGGACCATGGTATCCCTGTTCTTACTGGCCAGCAAACTCTCCTGACCTTAACCCCATAGAAAATCTATGGGGTATTGTGAAGAAGAAGATGCAATACACCAGACCCAACAATTCAGAAGAGCTAAAAGCCACTATTAGAGCAACCTGGGCTATCATAACACCTGAGCAGTGCCACAGACTGATCGACTCCATGCCACGCCGCATTGCTGCAGTAATACAGGCCAAAGGAGGCCTAACTAAATACTGAGTGCTGTACATGCTCATACTTTTCATGTTCATACTTTTCAGTTGGCCAACATTTCTATAAATCCTTTGTTTTTATTGGTCTTCAAGTAATATTCTAATTTTCTGATATGATGAATTTGAGATTTTCATTTGTTGTCATTTGTAATCATCAAAATTTAAACACAAAATAAACATCTGAAATATATGAGTTTGTATGTAATGTATGAATATAAACTATACAAGTTTCACTTTTTAAATGGAATTACTGAAATCAATCTACTTTTCATGATATTTGGCTAATTTTATTTTTAGCACCTGTATAGCCCCGCCAGGAGAAAACTGTACCAGCCGCTATTCAGTTAGCCACGGTTTGTCAACCAGTTTTTCTACTGTCTTACACAATAACTAAAAAGTTAGAACAACAGCAACTCTTACCAACTGCCTGCAAGTGAGTACCTGATTGGTGGAATAGAGACAGGAGTGATGATACCAATGCGGGCTAACATTAGCACCCTTCCAAAAATCATGCTATGTGGAGAGCGTGCGCTTGTGGGCTTTGCTGGTTTGTGCAAAGAGCCTACAGGAAAAACTAATCATTTTGACACTCTAGATTTTCTAGTAGGTTTAAACCGGAATGAAACACAGGCTTTTGACAGGTGCCAAAAGGGGCAAGTGTCCCTGTAGAGTTGGTCATGGCCACGGTTACAGCCCCTCTACTGAAGACATAACATCAAATTAGCATCTTAAAATGATATTCTAAGGCACAGAAACTGTAACTGACCTGTTGCTTGGACCAGTTTAACTTCACACCTTCACAGTTTTCCTTTTACTGTAATTTGAAAAAGCAGCTGTTCTTTTAGCTACAACCACAGTGAGATATAATCACAGTTTTCATCTGCTAGTTTAGAATAGCCTTCAGCTCGAATGCCCCAAGAAAAAATTTACTTCATGGCATATAAAGAGGATAATAAGTGATATATCTCCACCTGGGCAGTAAGGGGCGCACTCTGCTTGCTGCCGCTAATGCTAACCTATTAAAGCTACAGTGTGTAATAATTACAGGGATATACACTTTGGTTTCTTAAGTTGACTGATGTTGTCCCTCATTTTGCTTTCTTTTTGTTTTTTGGCTTAAAACTGAGAAATGTATCCCATAGGAGAAGCCATTTCTCATCTCGGCGATGGAACTGACTTTACCCTACTATTCCTAATGATGCAGAATACCTTTGTGACAATGTTGTCATCATAATCAGAGGTAAATGTACGGTATGAATGCATTCAAATTAGTATCATTCTCTAATCTCTCTATATTATTTTTTTTCAGCAAACAGGATGTACCACTCTAGATGTTCTGGCCATTATTGTAGTAAAATCTTTGATAAAAAATGTTTAGCTGTGATCTTTAAATTTGAAATATTGTGTTTTTTTTTAAAAATATAAATGCTTTATAGCTTTAATAAAATCATAGGCCCCCCAGGTAAGGAGTTGACTGACTTGTTCATTTAACCGTCTGTTGAAGTTTAATTTGAATATAATTTTAATTAAGAATAAGAAAAGGTTTGAAAATAATATCTTCTCTTAATTTTGTTTCACAGTGGGGGTTTAAATGCCTGCTGCTATTCTTTGAGCCCCACCTGAATCTTGTTGCAAATACATGTCGTTCAACTTGTGCCATATACATAACATGTTTCCACCACATCCCTCTGGTGGGACTATAATAGCCCCAGATATTTGTCAGTGGCGCCTGCAGTTGGCATGCATATGTATAAACACAAGTACAAGTATAATCAGGCCCTTTAGCTTATGGCTATTATAATTTCCAGTCAGGGGAGAAATGCTTTTAGTGATAGTAGAATGGCTATCGATTAAAGTGAAGTAGAAAACTTTGAAGAGTCGACGTAAGTGTGGTGATCAATTCACTGCAATGGTGGGCTAAAGGTAAGTAGCAGTAACACTACTGTCACTGGTTTTTACTCAAAGCCAATATTAATGTTAGAAATATGTAATAATATTAATTACAAGGGTTTAACTTTCATTTGTTTCCTGCTTGTGCAAAAGAATGATGAGGAATTTAATAGGCACTAAATATATTATATGGAAAAATGTATCTTCACTACTGCTGCTTCCACAGTGATAACGAAATTAGCAGACACCTAGGGCCGGATTTATCAAGATCCAATTTGCGCACGTAGTAATTTGGCGCCGCAAACTGGAATTTTGGCGCGAGGGGCTGAACCATGGTTTGGCGGGTGATTTAACAAGAGCGATTGCGTGAACTGGTGGCAGGTGCAAAACTGTTGGAGACGCCCCTATTTAAATGATGGTTTCGCGCGTTTTGTGGTTTGCGGCAAAGTAGTTTGTAGTTTGTGCAAACTAGTGCATTAAGAAATTTTAATCTTACAGTGACACCCCATAGCCTGGGTGCCAAAGTCAGAACTTAGCCCCGCCCACAAGGTTTGAGTTCGGGAAGTTCGGTCTGGCTCTGCTCCATAGTAGCGCGAAGTATTAAAGCCCACTGTCAGCTTACGTCAATCAAATTGTCAGGGCGGCTTTATAATGATGATGGACAGATGGTCAAGAGTAACGTATCAACCACGCGACCAAAGCGCGCTTGGGTGACAACAATAATGGCTGCCGCTGGAGAGTTTGGGTGAGTAGATTCTGCTATTAGGTCTGTTCTAGAAGATATCGACAGCAAATTAATTTTAAAAGAGGAACAGAGAAACGCTGATCAAGTCTCATCTTCTTATTCTAGGCGCGCAACTGCACGCTTTGATTTTTGTGGACAACAACTATGCATCGCTAAACATACGCCACGCACTCCGCTGTTCTTATTGGTTGTAGGTCTATCCAATTGAGTACAGAGGCATTTTTTTCCTGGTTCGCTCAAAACACGCCCCATAATCACAGCTCTATGGAGCAGTATCAGACTCATATTCTGACTAGAATTGAGTCGACTACGTTCACCAACACCCTCCATAAAACAGCAAAATATATATATATATATATATATATATATACTATATATATATATATATATATATATATATATATAAACTTTGGCAACCTTTATTCCCTAAGGTGGTATGTGGCTGAATTTCTACTTCACTGCAGTAAAAAACAAAAAAAAAAAAACAGGTGTTTTGTATTGGCCTGTATGCACATACCACATGGCTCATACCCGCAGCATTTGGCAGGTTGCTCCACAGGCGCAGGGGGAGAACCCTGACCCCGGACAGCGTCGGACAGCACTTCTGAAAAACGAGATTGGGAGATCCCAGCTCTCGCTGCAACCGCACGCTGGAATGACCCAGATGCAAAAAAAGGTGCAATGTTGCAAGGAGTTTAGTGATATCTGGTATTGCGTGGGTCCTCTTGTGGCTGGCTCCAAATCCATTCGAGTTCCCCAACAGCTCCAAAATGGCAATGCTGGATAAACGATATGTTTTGATGATCGCTTCCTCCTTCATTGCAAAAATATTCACACGGAGTGAAAAATGCGTTCTCTGCGTCTCCTTGCTTCATTTCGATGTCTCCTTCTTGCTACAATAACCGCTGCCATGTGATGCGCAATACATATACAGACCATTTTGCACCTTCTTTTGAAACGTGTTTAAATATAGAGTCAGATACCAGTTAGCAAAATTGCTTTTCAGGTTTGATAAATCACTTTGCGGTAGAGTGCTAAATTAATATATTTACATGTTCTCCTCCCACAAGATGCACTTTTGCGTAAACGCCCTATATTGCATATTCATTGCAGAAAAAGTACTAAATGGATAAGAGGCTATTTAGCACGTTTTAAAGACCAAATCCTTTTAGCACGCTGTTGATAGATCAGTTTGTACATTTTTTAGCGCTGCGCAGTGAAATAGCTCACGTTTTAATACACGCAAACCTTTGATAGATCCGGCCCCTACTGTACTGCAAAGGAAATACTTAACTGATTATCAGCAAGAATGGTGAACTTTATAACAGATGATGTTTTAGCAGTTTTGTTGTCTGGACCTTTGTGATGTTGTTAACGAAGACTAACGCAATGTCAAGATGGGAAGACGTCATCAATGTCCTTAGGGAGACAAGTGTTGTACACAATCAAGATCAAAGAAGGAAAAAAAGCTTAAAAGTCAAGTAGTGTGTTTTATATAAGAGAAATTTGCTTTGGTAATGAGGTGCTACACATAACCTAACATAGAGTTGACATAAATATATTTGTAAATGCACAATATGCAATAAACAGATGCAAGTTGTACAGGAATCTTAAGAGAACGGTTAAAACTTGTGCCTTTTGCAGAGACACAGCACTATGGCAGGTATTAAGAATATTAAATAAGAACAATATAAAATTCAGTTCAATAATATTTGCATGCACCGAGATATTGATATGATTTGCAAGTGAAAAGTGGGCTTAGTTAATGAGTCTAGCTACAGACAGGACAAAGCTGTGATTGTTGTCTTCTAGACGGCCCACTGAAACAGTGACTGTCGAGGGTGGGAGGGGTGAGCTGCAATCATTCATACCTGCCTCAGAGACCTGGAGATGTACAGTTTCTGAAGAAAAGAAATAGCGAATGATACTTGCAGCCTCCCCTTTTCGGTGGTGGAACTATATCCTCTGCAAGGCCTTCTTGGTGAGGAGGTGGTGAGGTTATGTTTGATGATGGTGTCCAGGAAGAGGAAGGATGGTGGGGTTATGCTTTGTTTTAACACCATGTCCAGTATTTTCACAGCTGTCTGATCAAGAACGTTCTGGTTGCAAAAGGTAACCAGATGATTAATCTCCCACCTGTTGGCAGAATCATCTCCATGAGAGATGAGCCAATGAGGATGGTGTCATCTGCCAACTTCAGAAGCTTTACAAACTGGTAACTGGGTGCGCAGCTGTTGATGGACAGGGAGAATAGCAAAGCAGAGGGAACACATCCTATTTTAACAGCTTTCACATGGAAAACATATCCTACAGCAGAGCTGGGATGATGGTGTTACGGGCTGATGAAAAGTCCACAAACAGGATTCTAGTGTAGGTTGGGGGCGTGGGGACAGTGGCGGATTGGATGTAGGAGTTTGCCCTGAAATCAAAGGGGTTGACGGTTCAAGTCCCGACTCCAACTTTCAGTGTCGTTATGTCCTTGGGCAAGACACTTCACCTGCATTGTCTACTGATGGTGGTCAGAGGGCCTGGTGGCGCCAGTGTAGGGCATCCTGCTTCTGTCAGTGAGCCTCAGGGCAGCTGTGGCTACAATGTAGCAACGCCACCATCAGTGTGTGAGTGTGTGTGTGCAGAGTGGTGAATGAATGTAGTGTAAAGTGCTTTGGTCAAAGTCTCCTAACTTGAATAAAGGCTATATAAGTACATGCCATTTACCATTTTACTCATATATAGTTCCTAGGGAAGTCCAGGTGCTGTAGTATGGAGTGGGGAGCCATGTTTTCTGCATCTGCAGACCTGTTGGTTCTGTGAGCAGACTGCAAAGGATCCAGAGAGAATTTGAGAGAGTTTGGTTCTAAGGTGGGTCACCACAGGACCCTCAAACAACTTTATTATCAAAGAAAGCCACAGGTTTTGTGGCCCTTGGTTTTTTGATGAAAGAGATGATGCTGGAGGCTTAAACAGGCTGACACATGGCATGTCTCAATTGAGATGTCCATTGTTCATTGAGCATTTTAATGATGAGCGGCCAGGTCACTCTTGAAAAAGAGATTTTAATGTCAATTTGATTGTTTTTCCTGGTAAAATAAAGGATATAATAATAAAAAAGAAAGTCCAGCAAAACAATACCAAATAGAAATTCCTTTGGAATTTCTCTTTGGTCCTTGTAAGAATGTTTGTGCACATTCTCAGTCATCAAGGTCAGGGAACCATAAAACAGGCTTAAATCGAAGGACAACCAGATTTTTGAAAGTCCTCTTTATGCCTCTTCGTGTTGATGCTTATAAAGTTGCAAAATCAGTTCCAAGACTTTTGAAATGATGTCTGTTAGACATATGTGGCAAAAATAGAATAGTTTGACAATTAAAAAACTACTTTATTTGGTGACGACTAAACACATAAGCACCAGTGCTTGGTAACAACTCTCAGTTGCAATGGTTGGACAAGGAGTCAGAGTTTGGATTTCATTTTCAGCCACTGAAACTGGATTCATTGTTGTCAATGAATTGACTACAAACTCATGTGAGATCATTTGTTGCACACCTGAATACTGGAACAACAGGAGGTTGAAGCTAGGTTCTAAACACAGCAGCAAATCTACCAGAACGTTGCTAAAGTCAAAATCAAGATGAACTGAGAAAAACAGATCCACAGTTCCTCAAAGTGATGGAAGAGACTGGAAAAGGCAGCTACAGCATACGTTATTGATGCTAGAGGAGCTTGAGTGAACCATGAAATCCAGAACATCAGCATCACTACACTGATGAAAACTTTCTCTTTTGGTGTATTTGCCATAAAAAGTGACTCAAAGTAAAGTGAACGTTAATTTTTACCACAGGTGGGAGGAGCAGTACTCGAGTTGAGGGGGAACGAGGGGGGATGACATCCCCCTTCTTTAAAAAAATCTTAAAAATCGTCCTCCTTCTTAAATGACCATTCCCCCATATCATCCCCTGTGACATTTTATTACTGGATGTGTGAGACCAAATTACAGTGGCCCAGAGGGCACATGTGATTTAATTTTCAACCTCAGTGGCGCAGGAGTTTAACCTGACTCTACCAGATGGATTTGCTCTGCATATCCATCTGGAAACCCTCCGCTGAAGTAATTTGGGAAGGAGCTAAAATACTTGGTTAGCCCCTGATTGGCCTATGTTGGTGATAGACGGCCAAATAAACCAATCAGATCAACGCTATATGACGCACTAACAGAGCCTATCGTAATGCAGAGGCGCCAATTGATAGATCAAACTCTTGCCGTAAACCAGTCGGGAGAAGAGCAAAGACATCTTTTCCTCTGAGAAAGCCTCCAGAGCAGTGTTTTGCTCTTCTTTCAGTGAAGAAAGCACTGTAATTCCGAGCAAACTTTGCTCGAGCAGCTATGCTAACGCTAGTTTCATCGGCTGAAGCCGCCATGTTCTTTTTAGACTGAACTGTCGCGCTTCGCTAATGTCACACCTCAACCCGCCTCAAAGCTAACGCTGATTGGCCGTTCGTTTGGTGAAGCCTGCCCAAATTATCTTTAACGGAGAGTCTCCAGACTCATCTGCGAGTGAAACCTTGAAAGCTCAGCGTAGGATCAGGATGGTCTCACGAGGCTGGCAGGAGATGACAGTGTTCTGAAAAGCATCACGGCCAAGCTGCAAAGACAATGCAATTTGAGGGACATCATTTTCAAGAAGGCGAAAACTAACGCTTCAGGTAAGTCAAAAGTCAGAAGACATTACCTTTTATAAGCTTACCATTGTGTCACCTAATCAGTAGAAGTCCTTATTTCTGGACATAGCGATAACATGCAAAACTACGTAAAGTAGTTTGAAGGGCAAACATTTTTCTGTCTTTAAAGTTGTCATGACAAACGAGAAGTGGTCTAGAGTGTGCAGGCATTGCTGAACATTCAAAATATGCATTTTGGTTGTAAATCAAACATAAAATTAATCTGTAGTCCGCTGCTGTTTTGCTAGGTGAGAGCCGGAATCTAGAAGATGCAGGTGAGACAAGTGGAGCTCTGGCCTAGAGCAGTGGAGGAAACCTGGAGGAGAGAATCAAAGGTTTGGAAAATGCATTTTAATTAAGCAATTGCAGACATGTGTTATGATTATTATCTTGAAAGTACTGCCAAATTTGATGTAAATGTGAAGTGATTATGATTTTCTGATAAACAGCGTATTTTATAAAATATAAACTTTGAATTAAAATCTGAAAGGTGAGTAAAATTATTAGATTATATATAGTCTTATTTAATTTTCAGGGTAATTTGAATGTATTTGAATTTATGAGCAGTTTATTAAGATTTTGAAAATTGTTTCAGCTGTATCAATTTAATTAATTTGAATTTGAAGGAAAAAATACTGGACTTGAAAGGATCCAAATATTCATTTGCAATGTTTTGTGAGTTTTTTTCCTAATCATAATAGATTCATTTTCCAAAGTAAAATCAAAGAAGTGGCCTAATATGACTATGAAGCTGACCCCATTGGTTAATTTGCCCCTAACTATGTTGGGGAAATGATAGCCATGACAATGACTGGCATACCTGACATGTAACAACCATACCATGCATACTGTTTTAGGTTAATAGAGTATATTAATTAGGCTATGTATGCTTTAAAAAAATAAAATAAATAGTAATACTACTTGGGAGCAATGACCTCTACTTAGGTAGAATTTGCATTACTTTATTCAGGTAGAAGCAGCATAAGATCATGAAGAGAAATAGCAATGCAAGAGTGAAGTAGAATTAGCTATAAATTGATGAACTAACTGAGCAAAATACTGTATCCCAAACTTCACAGGACCAAGAATCCTCCAGAAATTATCTTTCTTCCATTTTTTTATTGTTTTTTAATCAGGATATTGCAGATGATTTTTCTGCTTCATCTGGCAATTTATACAGACTCCTTCTGAGTGTTAGTCCTCCAGCACATCCGGGAGCACCTCCTTCATTTTTGTTGTTGTTCCTTGAGTGCAAGACTAAGAGACAGAGAGTCAGAGGTTAGAGGAGAAAATATTGACACCATCTGGCTCTGATTACGTCTCAGAGAAGGCAGATTTCCTTCTTGTTGTTATCCAAATGTCTGTATGTGTGTTTTCATCAATAAATGGGATGTTTAAATATATATAATTTTAATCTTTATCTAAAACACACACCAGAAGCCTAAACATTAAGCCTTATCTTTAAACACAGCATTTGAACCTTTTGATCAGCGTCCCCTAGTTCACTGATTAGGAATGTGGCTAAGTCCGTCATGATCTATGGGCTCAAGTCTTTAAGGAACAATCACACTGGTAAGCTTGGACTGCATGAACACATATGCATATGAAAGCTCCCTCAAATCAATTAGCCCCAAGCGCTAAACAGACCTTTGACCTTCATAATGGGCCCCTCACTCGGCCCTCAGGGCCAAAGAGCACTCAAAGGCCCACCTGTGTAGACCATTAAAAAACAGGAAGCTAGTTTTCAAACTAAGAAACTATGGCAAAAAGTCCTTTTAACTCACCTAACATGAGGCTCAGAAATATGGAAGCCCAATAGATTCATATGGATGTTCTCCTGATTTATTCAATGACTTATGGCTCCTTACACACCAGGCTGTGTAACTGGGAGGTTTTATTTATCTTAGTTTTTTTCTCCAAAGCATTTTGTCCAAAATGTTCCGTTCTATGTTTTTACATCTAAAGCACCAAAAAAGGGTCAGAAAGGTCAGTTAGAAATTCCACCCAGAAAAACGCCTGTCTTTCCTGTTGACATCAGGAAATAAATCCAATACACTTCATTCTACCCACGTCACAGTTAGAGCGTTAGCTGGAGGCAAAACAAAAAAAAAACAACTTGAGGCGGCCAATATAAACCAGCACAGGTTCAGCTACAAAAGGAGCCTAAATGGCGTCTTGTTAGGGTTGGTTACTAGAACTAACCTCCATCAACCAGTTTGAAATTTTATCACATACCTGCTGCCTCTGCAAGAGAAAAAAGGAACCTCAGCTATGGTTAAACCTAATAAATGAGGTGACTGGACAGAAATGAACATCAAACATGCTCTCGTATGCAGCACACTCTTCGTATCAGATAAGTTAAGATAGATAAAATACAGTTTTTTGTTGGTATGGATTATGGTTTAGTTAAGTAATGGTACTCACCCAGAAATGCAAATGCATTTTGCCATATAGATGCAGTTGTTTCATCTGTTTAAAATGACCTAAGTCCATTAAATACACTTTATGTCCTGGCCTTGGGTTCAGTTAGGTAAAACTTCCCATCGTCCTCAGGTTCTCTTTTACTTAAACACTCAAATTTACAAGGATTTACGTCTAAATGCCAGACCACCCAACTGGACAGAAGTAATCCTGTCAGATTGTCCATCCACTGAGTTAATGTTTATGGATTGACTGATTTGGTCCATTAAAGTAAACTTTTTAAAATAAATACCACCTTCCCACAAAGTAAACAACCATGCATATTCAGATAAACTGAGATTTTCTACAGTTGTTGTAAAAAAAACAAAAACAAAAAACAACCTAATAAATCTTGCTTGGGGGAATCTTTTTGCCTCCAACTAAGCTCCACCCACACAAATATGTCATAATGTCTATCAGCTGAGAAGGGGTCTATTGATCAGAGATCCTCTGCTAAAAATATGTCTTTATTGTGCTTCCTGCTTCTTTTCGGATATGTCACTAACCGTATTTTCAATGGCTGCAACAGAAGCTGGCCTTATTTCTCTCAAACAGCCTCATTGCAAACCAGCTGCTAAGCCAAGAACATTAATAGCAACTGATGATGCTGTGAATGAAATACTTATGTAAAAAGAAAAATACAGAAATAGTGAATGTTGGCTGTGCCATGATTTCTAAGATTTCAAAGAGGATCACAATGATAGCAGAATTCCATCCAACCTTGAAGAATTTAGTCATTCAAACCAGAGCACTGAATGATGTTGCTAAGAGTAAGTCAGAAATATTCAAGGAAGACGTGATTAGTCTGCTTAACACATCAGATCTGACACATTTTAGTGTTTATTAGTGGCTGTCATGTCACCTTCAGCAGGAGATGAAGTCTTCAGCAGATTTTCCTACCTAAATAAATTGATCAAACAAGTCTGCTCTGCAGAATCAGTTGGCCTTATTGATATCTTCTGGGAACATAGACTACTCTTTGAGAGCAAAGGATTTCACTTGAATAGTTCAGGTACAAAACTGTTGGGTTGCAACATTTTTTCACTAAATGAACAAAGTACCTGATATGAATGATAACTAGATAATGTCCGCCTGATGATAAATGTCACTCTGTTGAAAGGAAGGGTTTGGAACACAAGTTCTTGGGATGGGAAAAAAAGCTGAATTAACAGATGATAAAGACAGCCAAAATGGTAGTAACAGAAATGTCTCCACTCCAACTGGACCCCTGAATTACTCCACAACACCATCTCCTATATACTGCCCAAAACTACAACTCTTCCTTCAATACGAAAACTTTTCCAATGATTTCAATGAACTTTTATGTTACGGTGATATGTGTTTAACACATTATGTTAAAAAGCCAACTCACAACAGAGGACAGGTTTTGGACTTAGTCATCAGTAAAGGTTTAAATATTTCAAATGTTTTAGTAAATGATGTTGTCCCTTCAGACCATTTTTCTGTTCACTTTCAAACCATTTTCCCACTGATCTAATTACCAAAATAGAAAATATAAGAAAACATGTTATGATGGAGACTACAACTGAAAACTTTTCCCAGGGTTATCTTTCTGCTTCCACTTTACCCTGTAACTCAGTAGATGAGCTGGTTGACCTTTTCCATTGTAAAGTTGCAGACATAATTGATTCCATTGCTCCTGTTAAAGTAAAGGTTGTCTCTGGGAAAAGTAAAGCTGTAACTGTAAGAAAAAAAAAAGAGGGAGTGCTGAAAAACCGAACAAGGGGAGACAGAATGGACTCCAAGTTCACTTTAAAAAGAGAGACTTCACAAATATAATTTACAACTGAAAGAGAATCTTTGTTCTCTGAGGACAAAAACATAAAAAATGCTCACACCTTTTTTTGGCCAAAGTGGACGGGTTAAGAAGCCCTCCTGTCACCATGGCTGATGAACTCCAATCTAAAAAGGCCTGTAATGTCTTTGAAAAGTTTTTTTTTTACTGAGTAAATACAATACCATAAACACATCCCTTATCTCAGGTGTGTTTTCCTCAAGGCCTTCGAAATAGCAATTATCAAACCATGGTTGAAAAAGAGAAACTTAGAAAAAGCGGTCTGGCAGAACTACAGGCCCACCTCAAACCCCCTCCCCTCCATCAGTAATATTATTGAAGAAGTTGTTTTTCAACAGTTAAATTCCTTCTTAACAATGACAAACTGCTTTGATGTCTTCCTGTCAGGTTTCCATGCCAACCACTATACAAAGAAGGTCCTGATTAAGGAGTTAAATTACATCCATATAAACTCAGACTCTGGAAGAACAGTAGAGCTGGTATTATCGGACCTCAGTGCAGTGTTTGATACTGTTGATCACTCTGGGCTGGTTTAAATCCTACCTGAAGGACAGGGAGTTCTATGTGTAAGCAGATAACTGTAAATCAGAGTCCACAAAAATCACAAACGGGGTTCCTCAAGGTTCCATCTGCGGCCCCTCTTATTCAACATCTACATGCTCCCCTTTGCTCAGACTATAGCAACCAACTTCTGCTATCATAAGTATGCAGATCACATACAGCTTTTACATCAAAATGCCACCAGGTGATCAGAGCATTGGCTATAATGCATAGAACAGATTAATACGTGGATTCACCATAATTTTCTCCAACTGAAAAAAACAAAAATGAGATAATGATCTTCTGACCAAAAAAAGAGAATCCAGAGTTAGGTCACATCTTCATCTACTGCAGCTAGAAACCACCGATTATGGCTCAAATCTTCGTGGACTGAGACCTGAACTTTCAGGAGCACATAAAGGGAGTTACTAAGTCAGCCTTTTATCACATCAAGAACATTTCCTAGATTATTGAAATAATGTCCAAACAGGATCTAGAAAAAGTCAAATGCATTTATCTTTAGTAAAATTGATTTATTGCAACAGTGTCTTCATAGAGATTCATAGACATTGCTAGAAAACAAGTACAATGACACAAAATGGGAAAGAAACCAATGACCAAGAAAACACAGTGCAACTGAAGTAAAAAAGAAACCCAAACAGAATTCCACAAAGGGCAGAACCAGGGCACATATGCTGAGTTGTGCTATATAAATAAACTTGCCTTTCCCTATTTGCCAGATCCTTCAACCTGTTTGACAAACTGTATAAATTGCCATACGATACTATGCAACCTGCAGCTTCAGGTACACCATCAGGTTAAAAAAACCCAACAAAATTACCCAAGAAATAAGGCTATGTTGTTACTGTGAAATGGATTAGTAATCATGTTTATCCCTTTCTGTCTGGTAGAGTAGAGAGTCTGTATGAGGGTAAAACAAAAATGCTACGAAAAACAGCAATTCATCCATCCACTGATGTCTCTGTGGGGGTTGGTTTAGTATTGTACGCTCACATTAGCTAATTACCTCAAACCAGGCCATGTAATGTAGGCTCTTGGTTGCTTCTGGGGATCTCTGTTCCCATGCATACAGTAGGCCTAGGTAATCCTACAATAACATGATATTAACAGTTGATTTATTAAAAATGCTTTTCAGTAAAAAGTCAACAGCAATAACTCCAATAACAAATGATAATTTTATTCAAAATGTATTTATTAAAAATGCTTTACACAATTCCTGTAATGAATGAATAGCAAAATGAAAGAAATAATGTCTCATCTAAACATCCCTCACTTAACAACAAAAGTTAACAATAACTCTCAACTCCCAATATGATAATACTCAGCCTCAGCAATGAAATAATGAAAAAATGTCTGTTCTGTAGGTTATTGGAAAAATAAACAAAATGTGCTAATTAACAAAAAATAACCTCTTTTGTAACAAAAATAACTCAAAATGTACCCAAAACAAACAAACATATCAAAAGACTATCTTTCCTTTCGGAGTCCAGGTGGCTGATCCCTTTGCACCTCCATTAGACACTCCAGACATATGTGCCTGCTTTGCATACACGCTGTGCACAAGGCCTCCCATTTGTCTCGACCGGGTCTGAAAGTGGGGAAACTTTTGTAAATCGCTGGTAACATTTTTACATTTGTGCCTTTGCATGTTTTGGCTTAACTTCGACAGCCACGCTATCTATATTCTGATTAAGAACAGGGCTGCTCCGCACTGGTGCGGCTCAGGGTGATGTCACACGAAGGCCGTGCGCAGTGCCCTAGAGTCTGTAAATTTAATGGTCCAATGAAGGTAATTTAAAAACAGGACATTTCCTCACTTTCAAAAAAAAAACGCCCAGGACAGGACGTGAATACGAACATGTCCTTGGGAAATACGGACGTTTGGTCACCCTGCCAATTAATACCTCAAACCGGGCCATGTAATGTAGGCTCTTGGTTGCTTCTCACTGTTAACTGGTGATCGCTGCCATCTGTTGACCTACCTGGACCAGCTGGTCCATCTTTTTGACCTCAACATGAAGACTTCACTGCCTGAATAGCCAGTTAAAAAAAGGCATCTGTTTGCTTTGCTTTCATTTTATCTGTTTTCCTTTTCATATGATGTTAACATTATAAATATTTGTGTTTGCTAATGGGATTTTCTATGGTTTTCTAAAAAAAAAAAAAAAATGAAGTTCCCCTCATTTTCATACTGTAATTAGTGTAATAGAACAAAATTTTGTTTTGCTTTAATTGGTGATGTTTATCATTTTAAATTAGAAACACTCATTTGTCCACTTCTCCATCAACAAACCCTGGGAGTTCATCATCACTCATGTTGGCACCCCAGCTCTGAATGCTGGGACATTTGGGTAATTCAAAGCTACATTAGTGTATAAGTGTGACTTTTTATAGGATTGAGATTAACAGCTGCAGTGTTGGGCTTTTTCTCAAAGGCCATGACCAGAAATTCTAGTTTTTAATTCCAAAGCTTAAGAGGAATACTATGGAGTGAATTTTGTTCCATTATTGTTGCAAATAGTATTTTTGTAAATGCAAGTTTAACTAAAATAAAATTCAGAAATGAAACTATAAAACACGTTTTAACAAAAAAAGTTTTATCATTAATTTTGCAGGCTTTTCAGTCGTATTTTTTCAATTTTTTTTCCCGTCTTCTTTTTTTATATTTTATTATGTGTGTTCCAGATCCCATTCTCTCTTAAATTCAGAGGGTGGGATTTCCTCTGGAGTGAGGAGCAAACATAATGCATTTCTATTGATCTTCTGGATGTTTTCAACAGCATTTTTATTGGTCCAGTTCAAGTACTGTTGATAGACTTAGACTTAGTCTTGTCTAAACTTACTAAATATTTTTATTGAAATAATAAGTTTAATTCCTGTTTTTAGTTTTTTTTTTCTTCAAATTTTCATTTGAAAAACAGGTTATTTTCTTGGAAAAATAATGAAACAAAATCTCTTTTGTCTTAAAAAAAGAGGTTTTAAAAAGGAAAATCATTAAGGAATATTTACAAATATCTTTTTTTTTATCAGAAAAGTAATGGTTTGCAAAGGGTTAACAGGCTGAGTTCCAGCAAATAATGAATGGACATCATCATGATTTTCATGATCAACATCACCACTGTTATCATCAACACCATCATCATTTCCTGGGCTGATTTATACTAAATGTTTCAGCTGAATCCAGGGCTGATATCAAATGTTAAAGAGTTTAAAAAATATCAGATAACAGTTTACAGTGCTAAAGGACTGTGCCAAGACATGAACCTCTGCTGGTCCCACAGCAACACTGCCAAAACTGTGGTCAGCTTGCAGTGAGATAAGCACAGTCGGTGCTTGTTTGGATAAAATGGCTGAACTAAGCTCAGAAAAGTGAGGGGCTGTACAGCCTCATGCTTTCTCTGCTGCAATGGGAATCCTATCCATAGAAAACACGGGAGCAGAATCCGCAGAACAGGACTTTAGCATATGGGTAGTGTCGACTCTATAGAAAACCTGAAGTGAGAAAATCTCAAGCTTTGCAGCCTCACATTGACCCTGTTTCTGCATGTTGGTGACCCTTAGAGTGAACCACTCCGACTGCTCATCAGGAGCCTTGGAGGCATTATGGGGTTTTTCTATTGTGTAGTGTCAGGGTAATTTTCATCATTCATATATGAGTGTTAATCCCTAATAAAACCTGCCTGTTACTTGTAAAACTAATGTTTCCACAAGCAGGTTATCTAATTGTGACAGTTCCTGTCAGGATATACAGTTATAATGTTCAATATGTACAAAACAGAGATTTGGAAATGAAATGAGAGTATACAGACAGAGTGCAACTCGATCCATTTTAGGGGTCCTAAATAATAAAAACACAGTGTAATATTTTGATGTGGCTGGAGTCAGTGATGGCTCCTCATTTACAAATATGTATGATGTAATAATGCGAGGAGGTGGCAGGGTGCGATACTTGAGTTGTATAAAATGCTTCTTTTAACTGTTATTCAGGGGGGAATTCCTGAAGAAGCGAGCCCAGTTGGTAAGTGGTGCTATCTTTAATCCTAAGCAATTTCTTTGGTCTGAGAAAGATTACAATTTCTGTTAAAAGCATGTCTCGTGGTTATTTAGTACATAAACATTATAAAATGCTATTTAAAGAGTTTTTCCTGAGTGATCTATGTGTGGAAGTATTTTGGGTTCCGTAAGGATGGAAAAAAACTGCTGAAGGATATTGCAATCTGCAGAGCTTGTCGTTGCGAAATACGCTACTGTGGCAACACATCCAATTTGTCTGCTCACCTGAAAAGACGCCATGATGTCCAAGGCGTAGAAAAAGTACAGCCCTCTTCGTCGCCACTGACAACATTTTTCCCGGAGAAGTTTTCACACAGCTCTAAGAGGGCAAAGAATATATCCAAGGCAATAGCGTTCTTCATATGTACAGACATACGTCCATATTGCGTTGTGGAGAACGAAGGCTTCCGATACCTGCTCGACACACTGGAGCCAAGGTATTGCATTCCCTCGCGACAGCACTTCAGCGAATCATTGATTCCAAAGTTATATGCCAAAGTTCGTGATAGTGTAATTCAAGAGTTGCAGGAGGCACAGCGCGTAGCTGTAACCTGTGACGGCTGGACTTCCTGCACTACAGAATCCTTCATCACAGTAACATGCCACTTCATTAACCACGAATGGGAGATGCAAAATTACGTGTTACAGACGCGTGTGCTGGCAGAGACTCATTCAGGAGTTAACATAGGACACGTCCTACGAGCTGCGTGTGAAGAGTGGGGTCTGAGTAACAAAGCACCAGCCCTCGTCACGGATAATGCATCAAATATGAAGAGGGCTGGGGAAGAGTCCGGGATGTCACCCCACATCATGTGCTTCGCACACACTCTCAATCTGTCCACTCAAGATGGCCTCAAGCTCACAGCCACAGACAGGCTTTTGGGTCGAGTTAGGAGAATTGTGAGTTTTTTCCATCGCAGCGCAATAGCAACCGCAGTGTTCAAGGAAAAGCAAAAACTGCTTAACCTCCCGTGCCACAAACTTAAAGCGGACGTAAAGACAAGGTGGAACAGTTCATTCGAAATGTTAGAGCGGTTCCTGGAGCAACAGCCTGCGGTGACGGCAACCCTCCTGGACAACAAGCTGAGGAAAGGCGGAAGCGAGATTCGCACTCTCACGGAAGGTGACCTATCCGCAGCAGAGCAAGTGGTTAGCTTGTTGGCCCCACTGAAAGCTGCCACCACGCTCATGTGCGAAGAAAAGCAACCCACAGTGTCAATCATCGCCCCCCTCAGAACGAAGTTGCTGACACATTTTGAATATACACCAGACGACACTCCCTTGATCAAAGACATGAAACGAGTCATGGCCGAGGACCTCAGAGAACGGTATGTGAACGAGGAACCATTCTTACTCCGAGCAGCTGCGTTGGACCCTAGGTTTAAAAAGCTCCCATTCCTGAGTGATGAAAGAAGAAACCAAACCTTTGAATGTATTGCTGAAGAAGCAGCACAGCTGAAGGAACAGAGGGTAGGTTGTTTATCATCATATACTTTTTAAAATAAAGTATAGCGTTTATTTATTTATCATTATTAATTGTTATTAGTTGTAGTAGTCGTTGGTGGTGTTGCTGTGTTTTAAGGTAATACACTGAAAAAAATAATGCATCCGCTTTAGCATTTACTAGTTAGTTTTATGCCCTACCCTGCTAAAAAACACCAAACAATTGTTAAATTGTGTAACTAAATATTATTAAGTAAATGCCATAAATGGTTGCATTATTTTTTCAGTCTACATTGAACTGTTGGGTGTTGTTCTTATGTAGTATTAAGTTGGTGCTTATGAGTGTATATGTGTCTGTGACAGTTACAGAATGAACCAGAGGTCCAGGCCCAGGAAACACCTCCCCATGCCCAGATGTGTGATGAGAGGGAAACGAAAAGTATGGAAGGTACTGTTCATACATTCTACAATTATTCAGAAGCATCATAAAAATCCTACTTAAACCTACCTACTCATGTCACATACACTTCATAAATATTATATAGACATATTATATGTGCACATTTTATATATTTATAAACACACACACTTACACACTATGTATATAATATACTAAAACTGTTCTATATGACTAAAGCCTACTGCCATATTATACTTTGACTAACTATACTCCTTCTGTTGTCTTATTTTTGTTTAATTTAGAAACCCCTCCAGTTTCCAAGAAAACAAAAGTATTGGATGACTTGTTTGGGGACTCCTTCAGCACTGAGGACCAATGTGCCAGGAAGAAAACATCCAAAGAGCTAGCCAATGATGAAATTAGGAAGTACAGAGATATTGCATCTCTGAGTTTGGGTGGTAAGGTGTTACAATGGTGGAGCGCTCGCCAGGTATAACATCCTGTCAATTTCGACCAATCAAAGACCTACTTGTGCAAAAATAAAACAATCCTACCATAAGAACGCACGCCCAGCACAGCAGGGGACATAATGCGTTCAGAACGTTGTGTTAGGTCCTCTGAGCATGTGGACCACTTTCTCTTTTTAAAGAAAAATCTGAGTAAGTGCACTACCGAAAGTATTCAGCTGTAACAATGCTGTAGTTGGTGGTGGCAGCTTGTACTGAAAATGAGATATATAAAAAAAAAAAACATTTTGGCTTTTAAGCGTAGCAAGTAAATGCCTACTTTTCTGTTAGCTAGTTAAATATTGAATGAGTGATCAAACAAGACTACGGAAGAGGATTAGGCCTATATGGTTTTAGTTTTAGTGATTTTTTACTATTTCACTTTCAGTATGACATAGTGACTAATCTACAGGGGCATTTGACTTTACCATTTGCTGCTAGTGCACTTTTGACTTTAACTTCAGAATTTTGATCTTAATGTAGATGGGCACCATGAAGGAAGAGATGTGGGAGCACCCAGCTTCACCGCTGACAAAGATGTGAGTTGTTTGAGGTGGCCAGTGACACATTGGTGGAAAATGACGAATCAGGCAACTTTTACGTGCCCGTGGGTCCCCTCATTAATGGAGGAGCAGAAGAGAGCTTTTCGTCTCTAAAACAGACATGGCTATGGCTGGATGCTAACATGTTTGTTTTTAAACATACTTTTGTTATATTACATTTGTGTTGTGTTTTCCAAATAATGTAGAAAATGGATGGTGGTTTAGTGAATGTTTACTTTTTATGAGCAGGACAGGAAGCAGAGAAGTGTAGCATTACCTCCAACTAGTTAAACTCATAATTAAGTGAAGTTATTCAACAAATTCCTCAAGTAAAAGTGCAACTTTATTTTTATTTCTTTTGTTGTTTTTTTTACCAGATTTGTTGATTAACTTCATAATTATGTATTATGTATTTCTTCCAAATTTCCAAATCTGAAGAATTTTTAAAACCAATATCTACATTATTCTAACATTTAGTTTATGTTTTAGCAGTACTTCCTGTTATATTTCTTTTTATACGTATATTTTACATTTTTCTTGCACAGCAAGCTCCTCAGCAGATTTGAAATTGTGTGCTTGTGTAAACACTAGTCAATCTTTACTCTCAAAACATATATTCTGGTTATATTTTGTTAGACCTACTTGTTTTTATGTATCTGTATAAGTACCACCTAAAAAAAAATAAAAACACTGTAAATTGATTAGAAATATTAATCATCTGTCAGATTTCTGAGAGAAAAGTCAGAATTCTGAGATTAAAGTCAGAATTCTGAGAAAAAGTCAGAAGAAAAGTCAGAATTTTTGAGAAAAAAGTCAGAATTCTGACTTTTTTCCCCATGTTAAACTAAAAAAAAATGTAAAAATCAGTTAACTTTTTTTCCCAGTGGCCCTAATCCTCTTCCGTACAAGACTAAGATGACTAAACAAAAAAGATTCAGTTTCTATATATGAAAGTGAACTAAAAACAAAACGTTATAAATGGGCAATATTCATAGCAGCATCCCGACAGACTATTTTACCTCTTTCACAAGTTTCTGATTTCTGTATCGCCGTTTCCCTCCCTTGCTGACTGAGTGCTCAAACACACAGCAGTTCAGAGAGGGAGGGGGGAGTACAGTGACATAACGCTATGCTGCGCCTTCAAAATAAAAGCACGCTAGCTAAAATAAAATGTCAAAATCTAATATTTTGCGGTACAATTTTTTGGGGGACATATCCACCTGGTTTTTATATTGGGGGGGACATGTCCCCCCTCGCCCCCGCCTCCTACCAAATGCTAAATGTAATACAGAAGTTGGATCAGGAACGCCTGAAGGGGGAGATCACAGTGATAGGTTCAGGGCCCGTGAGGAAATTTGACTGAGGCTTGAATATTACTGGAGAGGGACTCACGCTTGAGGGGCTCATGTCAAGCCTAGAATCCAGCTTGTGGGGGTTAATCCAGAGAAGAGGGAACTCGTTGGAGGGCAGACAGATAGACAAGCGTTTGCACCCAGAGGAGTAAAGGAGCGGACTGTCACTTGGATTTCCAGATGTGGACTTGAACGGATCATGTGGAGGTTTTCCCCTGCTCAGTGTACTCAGTTAATCTTCCAGGGGAGAAGGTCCTCCAGGTATCCAGTGACTCAGGAAGGCTTCCTGCCTGGTAGAGCAAAGACAAAAAACTAGAAAAGACTCAGAGAAACAAACCTTAGGTTAGACTCTGCTAATCTCAGCTTAGCTAGAGTACCCAAAACTGGCATCAAGGTAGTGACAGAACACATCTCAAATACTCCTCCAGTAATGATCCAACGAGCCGCAGGTGTGCAGGGAGGCCCAAAGAGGACAGGGCACCACCTGGTGGTGGAGGGAGAAAAACACACAAACAACCCACACAAAACTGGATTCCTAACATAAGCGAGTACGTTGTTCTTACGATAACATGTCAGATAGTGATAGGGATGTTGTTTCCAGCCATATTCAAGAAGACGCGTTAGTTTGCTATGTAGAAGCTTATGCGAAAAAAAGTGTTTCCATTTTACTTCCTTTGGGGATCAACACTTTTTCGCAAAAGCCGAAAACCACCTTAAGTGTATTTTTGTGAATTTAAGTATACGGCAATTTGCAGGCTTCGACGAAAACTCCCGTAAATTGTCAGAAATTGACGTGGAATTTCTTAGGCAGTGTTCCCCCCATGCCTCCCCCCCATGGAATTCTAGGGGAGGCTTTAACATGTAAATGAACATGCTGTGAGCTATACAAATGCAAATCAGGGTTGCAGGGGGGGTTTTACTCCAAGTGACATTGGGTAAGAAAATCTCTGATACAAAGAGATCAGGTATAGCCTCTTACATTTTAGCTTGAATTGATTTATTTAATTAAAGTATAGAGACCAAAACAGATCTTTAGCTGACAGAGCAATACATTTAGAGCAGTAATTATTTTTTTTTAATTTGCATTTAAGATAAAAAATAAAATGTTGTCTGTCAATATGCTCAATTCACAATTACTTAAGTGGAAAAGTTTCAAGAAATGATTCTGAGATGATTCACTTTATAACATGGCGCATTATCCTGTTGGAAGTAGCCATCAGAAGATTGGTACACTGTGGTCATAAGGACATAGGTCAGCATGCTAAATTGGTATTAAGTGGCCCAAAGTGTGGCAATAAATATCCCCCAAATAGATGGTAGAAATAGATCAGGCTCAGTATAGCCTAATTATAGACTCTTACATTTTAGCTTGAATTGATTTATTTAATTAAAGTACGCTAGATTACTGTGTATGCAAATGTTATGTAAAAAAAATACACAAAATAATTTACTTCAAAAATTAGTTTTAATCAGGGTGGATTGGCTGTAATGGTTAATTCTTTTTAGATTTCCGCGCACGTTGTGTTATTGAATATATAAGAAAACAATAACAATCTCAAATAACAAGTCAATAACAAATATTTCAATACAAGAAGAAATATCACAACTCCTGCTTTTGAAAAATAAAATTAAATGCACAGGCTGGAACAAAGTATAAAATAAAATAAAATAAATAAAAATAAATAAAATAATAATAGTAGTTAAAGTAAATTAATCAGTGGGGACTACTTACTGAAATTCTTCAATTAACTCAAACAATTTAATTGCATTTAAATTCTGCATCTTTCTCAGACATCTTTTGAAAAGGGAAAGTTCATTTTTGAGAGCAGAGATTGAGAGGGAGCATTTTGCATAGCGACATTTATGGATATAATACTTTGTTACAATTATTAGAATATTGATTAAAAATTCCAAATTTTTTTTCTTTAATGGATAAACCGAATTTTTTTGAAATAAAATCTAAATTTATTGTTTTAGTTTTTGGGAATATACAAACTATGCTCTAATTTCTAGATACCGATCTGTTTTACTATAATTTAATTTGACAAACTGGTCTTCTCTACATTCTTTTTCTGTTTGATGCGATTGCAATAAGCGGGTCTTGATCTGGGACGGACCCGGAGGAGCAAAAATGGCTCAACTCAGTATTTAGCCAGTGAAGGACGGAGAAAGAGCGTTATGTGGTGTGGCCCGAGGAGGATGTGGAACAGCTCGGTGATTTACATGACGAACCAGTAATACAGATAGTAGGATGGACATTTTATTAGAAATAAATCATACACTGTTCAGAATCTGAAACATGGGGCGTAGTTACATTTGTGTGGGTTCCAGCACATATTGGGGTGGAAGGAAGCGAGGGCAGATAAAATGGCAAAAGAGGGCAATTAAACATTCTAGTAGTTTTATAGTTAAAATAAGTAAAATCAGAAGGAAAAGAGTATTATTAAAGAAACTTATGGAAATTTGGCAAAAAAAGATTGGGATGAGATAAAACAGGAAGATGGTTTTATAAAATTCAGAAGATGGTAGGAGAAAAGAAAGAAATGGAAGAAGAAATAGAAAGGATGGAAAAGAGTGATAACAAGGTTAAGATTTGGTCATACAAGGACCAATCACATACACTTTTTAAAATACAAAAGCTTATAAAAGCGGGCAAATGTGATTTCTGTGATAAATATGAAACCATAGAACATGTTATATTAGAATGTCATTAATATGAAAAAGAGAGAAGATATATGAGAAGAGAGTTTGAAGACATTAAGGAGAAGGTTAATTTATTAGATATACTGAGGAAAAATTTAGGGAGTAAACACATACAAATAATTATTCGATTTCTAAAGAAAACGAAAATATTCCATAGAATTTAATTATAGTAAGTGTGTTTGTGAGTGAAGGAATGATATACAAAGCTGTGCACAAATATGTTTATATTTTTAAGTGTGAATGTGTGAATGTATGTTTAGAAGAAGTTAGGGTAGAATGTATCAGGATCAATAATATTTAAACCATCACGCAATCCACACTCCATACCAGTAAGTGGCTATGTACGTTTTTACTAACAGTTTGTTGCCAAACCCGCCATAAAACTCTAGCTGGGCAGCTGAAGAAGTAGCTATTACATTGGCACCAGACGCGAGCTGGAAGCGGAGCTGACGGAGTATGTGGAATCTGGGGGTAAAGGAGGACAAATACACGTCCGGCTGGGTGCAGCGCCGGACGCCGGACAGTGCAATGAAAATCCGGACTGTCCGCCCCAAAGCCGGACATCTGGCCACCCCAGAGATGGGGACTCGAGTACTGCGGGATATACGATCTCGAGGAAGAGAAGACGGGTGTACAACGCCACGCTTAGCGGTGGTAAATATATGTTCGACACTGGTAGCTATGCTAAAGCAGCCTAGCTTAGCTAAGAGCTAAAGACAGCCTAGCCTAGCTAGGTAAGCTAAAAGCAGCCTAGCCTAAAACTTTATTAAAGTGTATTTTTTGTGAT
The DNA here is from genome assembly GCA_018398635.1 of Cyprinodon brontotheroides. Lineage (NCBI taxonomy): Eukaryota > Metazoa > Chordata > Actinopteri > Cyprinodontiformes > Cyprinodontidae > Cyprinodon > Cyprinodon brontotheroides. Next base: position 46,223,849 of record JAGKQL010000001.1, on the reverse strand, counting down.
TCACAGGAAGCGATGCGCCCGTCTTCACAACTTCGAGGAGACTAATTGCAGAGGCTGGCTGGCAGCTATGAACGGAGCAGGGGTAAGATTTAAAGAATATGCTTTCATTCTACTATCAAAAGGACATGGATACGGATAAATACGGAAGCCATGGCTGTACTTTCACAGGGTGCAGTCTTCACAATGAGGCGGTGACCTCTATTTGCTCGGATTTGCACGCTGTTGATAAAGACGACATTGTGTGTGTGTAAGGACTTGTTTTACTGCTTCTTCCTTCCTTGTTACTGTGACTTACGTTTGTTTTTAAATTTTTTATTCATACCACTCTCATTTAATTGTTTTCCAGCTGCCTGTGGGATTTAAAAGCATGGCTGCTGCTTCTCTTTGATACACCCAGTTAGCTAGCACGCTGGCGGCGGGAGGCCGCCAGGCTATCTGCTCGAGTCGGACCAAAATGAGAGTGGTAAGACTTTATTTGGTGACTATTTTTCGGTGCATTGATAGATGTGTGGTGTCTCGCCTTCAGCGCTGATTCATGTTTTTTTTCAGCTGCTGAAGGCTAGGCAGAGTGTGCTGGCAGATGAGTCTCTGGATGGATTGTACGGTCGCCGCCATTTCGTAGGCCGGATCTCACTGAACTCTGTGTTAAGCTGCAGTCCCGGTTAGAAGCGATGCCGAAGTACAGGGCCACGCACAGTAGGCGTCTGCACATCGGACCTGCCTCGGAGGGAATGCTGCCTGTTACCTCCAACCCCGAGGAAGCAAACGGACCGTTCACAGACTTGTAATTTTTAGATACGCATGTGTTTGGATACGCGTTGTATATAGTTGTGTGTGTTTTAATAAAGCTCTTTCTTTGCATAAACAGCTTCCTGGCAAATCTTCATTTCCTGTATAAATTCATTCATGTCCTTGATGGTAGCACAATAATTGTGTAGTAGTGTAGGATAACATAAATACACAGCATATGAATGAATAAATATATGAATATATATATATATGAATGAATAAATATATATATATATATGAATGAATAAATATATATATATATATGAATAAATATATATATATGTAAATATATATATATGCCAACCAATCACGAGCGACTTCACTTGTTTAAAAAGAAGTGGTTCCGTCCAATACTCAGTAAGAAAATTAAAGCCTGGCGTGGCCACGTGTGGTTTTGTTGCCACTCACGAGCGATTTCATTTGTTTGAGAATAGTGGTTTCAGCCAATACTGAGAAGGTTATTCAAGCCAGACCTGGCCAGACGCGCGGGTTTGCTGCATTCATATGCTAATTAGGACCATTAGTACAGCTGATCGCTCTCCACCTACGTCACTGTCCGTTTCCGACAATTTGTGGCACGACAAACGCGGACAAGCACGGGTTGCAAATTGTCGGAAACTGACGAAAATCAGGCAGATCTGCGGGAGTTTACGGGGGTTTACGGGGACGAAAATCTCACTTTTCATGCAGTGGTATGTATTCCAGTTTTACAGCTTCCATCAAGCTTTTTTGATCCTATACTTAAAAATGTACAACCAAAAAAGTTGGTGGAAGCACCTGGTGCTAAAGCGAACTGGGGTTCAAGGAGACAGAAGCCTACATACAAAAAAGTAACTGTTTACAAGTTCCACAGTTGCCCCATCCAGGTAAGAAACAGCTGGGTAGATAAGATCAGAGCCATTTCTCAGGGTCAGAAGATGAAAGAGAGCACATACAGTTATTCACAGTAGGAAAAACAGGGCTACTACACATTGGCAGCCCACTGCTCCTCAAGGGGATTTTTCCATTGAAGAGGAGAATTTCTCGAGTGTGAGGTTAATAAAGTTCAATTTATTATTGATATTATTGTTATTATTTATTAGTGTGAGGTTAAATAAAGAGATCTATTAAGCAAAAAGCCCAGTAGACAATGGCAAACCTCTACTCTGTAACCACAGCTCCGCCACATTTACATCATCAATATCCGTTCAGAGTAAATATGCATCCCATTACCAGATAAAATAGAGAATAAAGCATGAACATGAAATATATTACACTCACCAAAGATGCTGATTATTTATAAACAAAATACATCCTTCTCTTTTTGTGCAGGAAGTCATAGTATCTCCATTTGGTATCAGCCATTGAGGCCAGAAAAGCGTTGAACAAAAAGCAATATAAAATGCATATCGGCGCTAGAATAACTTGATAATGAACATTGTGGTATAACTGACCAATCAGTGGACAGAAAAGGGTGACATTAGGGTGGGCCCTCTACCTGATGCAGTTGGGTAAATCTGAAATCTGATTGGTTGAAGGAAACTTTCCTCGCTACTATTGTTAAAGACACACTATGCAACATTTTTTAGTTAATTAATGTGTTCCATAACGTTATGGATGATTAAATGATTCATTTCAGGTTGAACAAAGGTATTCTCGGCCGCCCTGGTGGTCTGTGGGGGAAATACCGCACTTGCAATTGCAGGAGCAGCGACCCGCACCCACAGGCTCAGAAGTCTCGTGAGAGTCAGTCTTGCTTTACGGCGAGAACTGCTACACCCCCCATTTAAAAGCATTCTCGTTGCTAGCACAGTGGCGATCTTTGTGCAGTCATGCTACGTTCACATCGGACGCAGCAAAATCGCGTCTGCTGCTTCATTTTTGCTGCTTGTACCAGTTAGTTCTGACGTGCGGCTGAAGCAGCTTTGCTGCTCTGGCTGCGCGGTGCAAAAGTGTGTCTGACGTGCTTTGGGCGGAGCTACTCTATCCTTTCTCTGCCTTGCAGCTTGGTCTGCCGGCTTCCGTAGCGTCGTGATCTCGCACGTGCGCGCTTTCAGGAAATCCTATACACTACTGTTTATGCTCTAAAAACATTCTAAATGACTTCGTTTCGAGTAAATTCTGGATGCTACCCACTCAGGACACTTGGAATACATTGGACGAGCAGTATGGAGGAATATTGACACGTTTTTTGTGGACTTTTATGGACCTTTCTGTCTCGGGCACCATAGACCTCCATTATTTGAATGTCAGTAGACAGCAAGAAGCCTCCCAGATCTCCAGATGCATTTGAGATATCAAAAAAGTACTCCAGAGTGTTGTTCAGCATGGGGGTGAGTAGAAAATGAAGGCTAATCATGTTTTGGGTGTACTATTCCTTTAATATGTGTTTAAGTGAGAAAATACACCTGAAAACGTAATCAGTGCCATCAGTTCATTCAGATTATCATCCTGCCTTCAATATTTTTTCTGTCGGAGCCGCTCAGACCCCCACATACCAGCGGTGCGCCGACAGTAGGGATCCCTTCATCAGCAGCTTCTGGCCTGGTCGCCTCCTCGCGGTTCACCACGGCAGCTGGTAGGTGTTTTTCATCTAAATAATCCAAACTGCATATTCTGCCGGCAATAAACTGTTTAAGAGGAGTGATCATCAGCGCTGTGTCTCTCTCCCTGCGTCAGATGCTTAAACGCGCCCGACGCGCTGCTTCAGCTGCTCAGATGTGCTGCGCCTGCTGCTCAAAACGCGCCACGGGACCTTTTGCTGCGCCTTGACGTTACGTTGCATGTAAACTCGCTGCTTCTGTCACGCCAGCTGCGGTGTGAACGCAGCATTAGTCATTCGTTGCGTTCGCCTGTCTGCTAAGCTCAAAACAACCGCGCCTGGCTTGACGGAGAAACCAGGAGAACAGCTGTGCATATTTACGACAGTGCACTTTTACTTTCGCCCTCTGGGGGGAGCCTCGCTGGAAAATCAACACCGGTTGCATAGTGTACCTTTAAGGTAAGATCAGCCAGTACTGCTGGTTCTGAAGACTCTGGACAGATTTGATTAACATAGCAATGCACTAAGGCTGAAATCTGATTGGACAAAAAATATAGCAACTATATGAATGTAATGGAAACAGCTCAGCCAAGAGAAACATTGCAAAATTAAGAAAAGGGATTGTTTGGAGGTTTCAATTAAAGGTATGGTGGAGGATTTAAGGTCTTAAGGACGTAAGGCCATCCTACGTGCTCTTTGTCATTTTGACTTACCGGTGGTGAGTCTGACATAGGGGAAAAATGACAAATCTGTTTTTGGAAAGTAAACTTGTATGAGCGATGCAAACAGCAACTTTTAAACTGAACGTTCGTGAGGAGAAATGGGCTCTTGCATGCTCTCACACGCGTTTAACAGGCGTTCCCTCTAGGGAGAGGGAACAGGGTTGTGTATGTGCATTTTTTTTTTTAAAGTGGAGAGAGTAGTTTAGGCTGTGAATATAGTTTAGTGTTCCTGATTGTATTTAGGCCGACAGTAGAGGCCGTGAAGGCCTTGACAGCCCGCCACTGCTATAGAGATAGCTCAGGATAACCAACTATCAAGGGCGAGAAATTAGAAAATTAGACGACTAATCACCTTTGCTACATTTTAAAAAGGTGGCTGTGCTTGAAAAAAGTCTGAAACAGGTTGATTTTCTAAAAGCTTTTCTACTGCTTTATTAAAGAAACAAACATTTAAAAGGACTTCTGACTGCAGTGCTGATGGTTATAAAACTGCGCAGCTTAAAAAACTGTCATTTAATGAATGAGAACTTTTATTTGTACAGCAAGGGAATCACATTTAAAAAAATAGCAATTCTTTGTCACCTGTTATTACAATAAAAAGCACAAAATAATGTAATAAAATATCTTCCCTGTTTTGTGCAATTACCTGGTGTTGTGACTCATGCTTTTTAATCAAATGACTTTCTGACTGTCAGAAACACTGATGCTGTGCAAGACTGGTGTGATGCAGAGGCTGCCTCTGTTGAAGTGAAGAGGGATCCTACCCAAGAGACAAAGCTCTTGATTTACCAGCCAGTCTACATTCCTACAGAACCTTTGGTCAGAAAACATTGGTGATGACAGAAAGAACTAGATCCTGGATCCAAGTGTCTAAAATGAGCTTCCTTCAGAGATTAGCTCACACTTGCTCGACCATCCAGGACGGGCTCTGAGCAGGGCCATCTGAGGTGGCCTCTATGGATTCCCCCTGGATTCCTCCACCTGAGGTGTTCCAGGTAGGAAGAGACCCATGGAAAGACCTAGAACACGCTGTAGGGATAATGTCTCAGGGCCTGCCCTGGGACACATCAGGCCTCTTTCAGAGGATCTAGAATGAAGGCAGAGGGAAGTATGGGAGTCTCTGTTGAATCTTCATTCTCTATGTTCATGTTGTTTCATTTCCTTCTTATTTGTGTCCTTATTATTAGTCAGATGTTGCCTCGTAGCATGTTCTCCCTGCGCAATCGCGAGTTCTCTGTGTGTCGACGGCTTCCTCCCACATTCCAAAAACATGACTGTTAGGTTAATTGGCTTCTCTAAATTCTCTGTAGGTGTGAGTGGTTGTTTGTCCTGTGTGTCTCTGTGTTGCCCTGCGATGGTGACCTGTCCAAGGTGTACCCCGCCTCTCGCCCATTGACAGCTGGAGATAGGCACCAGCACCCCTTGCAAACCCCAGCATGGATAAGCAAGGATGGATGGATGTTGCCTCATATGTTTGTATACTTCATGTCTAGGTTTTGTGTGCTCATTTTTAAAGTATATCTTCTCTCTTTAAATATTTTATTTGTTTCCCAGCTTTACTCCTTTTGTATAGTTTCTCTGCTTCCCGATCATTTCTCATCAAGCTCATTCAGCTCATCTATACATGTTAATAACAGTCATTTTTTTAATTCATTTTTTTTAATCTGCTGATCATATGCAGGACCATCGATGTGAAATGTTATGTTGATAGTAGAGTTATAAAAGAGATCTGATTTCCATCAGAGAGTCATTGAACAATTTGTAATAATTTAAAACATATTGTCTAATGGATATAAACCTGTCTTTTAATCTGTCCATTTTTTGCTGATCTTTCTCGTAACTGCTCTGAGTCTCATAAAACTCTAATGTTACACGCTTCAGCTGCAGGAAATGTGATTACAGCTGTTCTGAAAAAAAACCCCAAAAAATTAAAAATCCATATGCTGACTCCAGTCACAGACGAAACTCAGACACAATAAAAAAGAAAAGCTAAAAGAAATCAATGCTTTGGAGAAGGAATTGACTCAGGGGGTCTTTTGACTGCTGTTATGAAACTCTATGACCTTAATTTATGTGTTTTTGTATTTTGTCTGGTTGTTTGTTTAACTAAGACAGATATGCTAAGGTGCACGGAGGTCAGGAGATCTGTTGAGCTGCTTTATGAGGCTTCCTGTGGTTTGGGAGCGACAGAGGAGAACGGATTATGTGTTTAGAAGTCTTGGATCACAACGTAGCTTAAAGCCATTGTCCTCCACCTGCCTCAGCAGCCAGACTAATGACCTGACTCTGATAGATCTTTGCTCAAAATCACTACAGCTATCAATATGTCTGACCTGAGGATGGACTAGGAAATTAGTACCAGCAGGGGGTCCATTTTCAAGCTTGGGCTATTGTAATTCTTTTCTACCAGGAAGTCCACAAACTGTAGTTAAAAGCCTTCAGCTGATCCAAAATGCTGCAGCCAGAGTTCTGATGAAAATTAAAAAGAGAGATCATATCTTTCCTTTCTCCGCTCCCATTCTTTGGCTTCCTGTTAGATCCAGAATATAATTTAAAATTCTGCTTCTTACATATAAAGCCCTAAATAGACAAGCTATGTCCGATCTCAGAGATATGGTTGTTCCTTATGTTCCTAACAGAGCATTTTGCTCTCAATCTGCAGGTTTGCTAGTGGTTCCTAGAATTTGGTTTCATAGAAGTAGAATGGGAGGCAGATCATTTCGTTATCAGGACCCTCTCCAGTGGAACCAACTAGCAGTTTTAGTTTATGAGGCAGACACTCTGTCTATTTTAAAGGCTAGGCACTAAACATTTGATAAAGTGACTCAGGTGACATCATTCTAACCAATCCTCAATATGTGCTACTTTTGGCATGCATTATGTTGATGATCCTTACTTGATAAAAAATGAGACCAGACGATCGTCCATGTTTTTGATTTTAATTTAAGCTAGGGTGACCATATTTTCATTTTGAAAAACCAGGACACCTTGGAGCGGGGGGGGG
>JAGKQL010000001.1:46183180-46211813 GCA_018398635.1 Cyprinodon brontotheroides | reverse complement strand
TCAAAATGTATTTATTAAAAATGCTTAACAATTCCTGTAATGAATGAATAGCACAATGATAGAAATAATGTCTCATCTAAACATCCCTCACTTAACAATAAAAGTTAACAATAACTCTCAACTCCCAATATGATGATACTCAGCCTCAGCAATGAACTTAAAATAATGTCTGTTCTGTAGGTTATTGGAAAAATAAACAAATGAGCCAATTAACAAAAATACCTCTTTTGTAGCAAAAATAACTCAAAATGTACCAAAACAAACAAACATATCAATAGAATATCTTGACTCTCGGAGTCCAGGTGGCTTTTCAGATCCCTTGCCACTCTCCATGGACACACCGAGACATATGTGCCTGCTTTGCACACTGTGCACGAAAGGCCTCCCATTTGTCTCGACCCAGTCTGAAAGCGGGGAAACTCTTTTTGTAAATCGCTGGTAAACATGCTACATTTGTGCTCTTTGCATGTTGCTGGCGCACTGACAGCCACGCTGACGCTATAGAGCCCCTGATTAAGAACAGGGCTGCCCGCATCTCGCGCGCGGCTCAGGGGTGATGTCACACGCAGCGCCGTGCGCAGTGCCCTAGCGCCTGTAAATTGAATGGTCCAATGAAGGTAATTTAAAAAACAGGACATTTTCCTCACTTTCTAAAAAAAAAAACCCGGACGCCCGGGACAGGACGCGAAATACGAACATGTCCTGGGGAAATACGGACGTTTGGTCACCCTATTTAAGCAAAAGAGAAACCTTTATTGACAAATCAAACATTAACAACAGAAATCCATCCAACTTTTAAGTTATTGCCAAGAATGTGTTTATTTTTTCAAATTTCTTTTTTTTTCATTTTATTTAGCTGCTCTGGTAAAGTACACGCTGCTGGCTCTGGTGGAGGTAAACAGTGGAAAATACGGAGCTTCCTCTTCCCTCTCAGTCAGACTCTGAGGTAGAAACACATTTTCTTAATTTTCCTCTGGAGTAAGAAGAATCGATGCATGTTGGTCTTCATGGATGTTAGCAACATTTTCATTGCTCAAGAATGTTTATATTATGCTAAGTAAAGAGAATGTGATCTGTGAAACACAATGTAAAAAGAACCCTGCTAGTAAAACAATGTCAGAAAAAGAGAAATTTGAAAAAAAAATTAATCTTTTTAAGAAATTTCAAAAGATTAAAGGCGGCTCAGTCCAGGAAACACAGCCAGGTTACGAGCCCGAGCCAGTTCCCATATTAGGAGGATGAGGAGAGGACATCCAGCCAGTCACAGTCAGAGAAACAGGACTACACTGAAAACAGGCCGATCTCCAACATCTATAAACAAGGGTGTTTATGGCAGCTGATATTTCTCGCCAGGATAGTGTCAAACCCAAACAGGAACAGATGAGGTACAAACTGAAAGTACAAACTGAAGGGAGCTCAATTGAAATCTCTGCAGAACTCACCTTTTCTTTATTTGTGCAGAATATTGTTAAATGTTTCTCCTTTCCCTCTCAGTAGTTTAGTACGATCAGGTATATCCTTGTGCAAAGCTAATCCAGCCCATGTTCTGCCACATTAGGACCTGGGCTCCCTGGATTGTGATGGTTTCTCTTAAGTAAATCCTTTTTCCAAATGCGGAGTTCCCATCAGAATGATATGCAGGCAATATGTCCAAGAAAAATAATCCCACAGAAGATGTCTCCCAGCCTAAACATGGGTTGATTTAATTACATTAGAAAAACATTATGTTTGTTGGTGTGTCTATGATCAGCAATATTTTGATTCTTCACCGCTTGACCCTGTATGGAAAAGAAGCGGGCCTGTATGAACCCAGTGCTATTTATCCTCCGCTTGAAGCTTCTAATCGTCAAAAACTCCACTTGTATTTAAAATAAAATGCATAATTTGAGTCCTCTATAAAGATGATCAGTCTGTATATGTGTGTTACAGCAGCTGTTGTGCTTCTACAGATGTCTCTAATGACCTACTGTTTCTTATTTTTATTTAAAAAAGGAAGATAGACAGAAATTAGGGTATTATTTAACATATGTTAATCTTCTAAATCAATGAAAACAGAAGTCAAAAGTTTAAGTTTTTACAAATTTGTGACAGCCTTAATATAGATAATTTGTATATACATATAAATGGATAATGACAATTTAGATAATAATAAATAAAATTTTTTTTTATTAATATAATGAAAATACTTTGCGACATTTCTGAGGGAGAAGCTCCCTTCTGAGACTTCCTGAATTAAAAGCCTTGTGCCTGAAATGCAAACACACCTTGACCTGCTGCTCAGGCAGTAAGTATACTGTAAGGAAGATTGCTTGAATGTCCGACCTGCTGGCAGACGACAATAAAAACAACAACTTTGATCCAAAGTTAGATAGTCTTCTTAAAGGATTCAAAAACTGGTATTTTTCCTATACAGATATTTTTAAACTGCCTTTAAATTTGTGTTGAGTCCCTTTTAAGAGAAAAAATTATAATATTTTGGACCCTATTTAAAATTAGAATTCATAGAAATGTTATTATTGTGTAATTACATTTCTACAAGTGTCTGCTCCTGGATGTTAAGCAGAGCTAAAAGCTCCACCACAAAACAAAACATCAATCCCCCCCACTTAGCCATCTGACACCATGCCAGCTCTAACAATCATAAAATAAAATTGAAAGAGGTCATAAATATCAGAAAAAAAAAAAAAAAAGTTCCACATCCTAATGGTATTTTCCCCCAATCTTCACTGAAAGTGTCAATAAGTCTCTAAATTATGATCCAAACCTATGGTTGATCGGAAATGCAAAATCATCACTTTACTTCGGACACTAAAATGAAATGATCCGATCATGACGACGTGTATAGCGTTACGTACCAAGCGTTGGATCAGATTAAATCTTTTTTAAGCATGCGGCAGAACTTCCTGCCAAATCTTGGCAGTCTCTGTCTGCGTCTGGTTTTTGGGAGGCCTGACAAACGATGCGCTCGGGAGCGAGCGGAAAGAAAAAAGGAGAGAGGAGGAAAAAAGCGCTTGGCAGCGAAATGTCCGGAGAGAAAATGTAGAGAATGAGCGATTGAACCGGCGTGGAAGAGCTGAGGCCTGTGGATAATAAAGAGGAAGAGGAGGAGGATAAATTCCTGCTTCCTGCAGCTTTAGCCATGAACTTGAGTGAGCCCAAGTCGGCGTTCCCAGACCTCCTCCCGCCATGTTGTTCACAGCGAGAGCGAGATACGAGACCGGTGGTCTTCCCGTTGCTGACAAGGCGGAAAACGTCACGCCGACGTCGCAATGTATGCGCAGTGAAGATTATTTTTACCTTTTTGGGCGATCCGGAATGGCGTTTCTATTACGGACGCCACCGCTAAAAGCTCCACCACAAAACAAAACATCAATCCCCCCCACTTAGCCATCTGACACCATGCCAGCTCTAACAATCATAAAATAAAATTGAAAGAGGTCATAAATATCAGAAAAAAAAAAAAAAAAGTTCCACATCCTAATGGTATTTTCCCCCAATCTTCACTGAAAGTGTCAATAAGTCTCTAAATTATGTCAGGTTCTATCATACTTCAAATGCTCCACCATCACTTTCTTCAAGGAACGCAGCATCATGTGGTTAAATGACATCAGTAGAGTCAACCTAGTGCTCGGAACCACATGAAGATAGTTTCCGAGAACTACCCCTGTCAGGTGGGTTATAATGTGTTAAAAACAAGCGTTGTGAATTGGCGCTATATGGATAGAATGAATAAGAATTAAAATCAGGTTTTCTTTTTTAAAAATCACCAAATATGGTCAATAAAGTTAATCTTGATTCTTAAACAGCAATCTTATTTGAGCAGCAAGGGCTAATTTTGTGTTAATTTACATAAATGCTTGGTTTATAAATCTGACTGCATGATCTCAGGATTATGGTTCATGGTGTGCTGACTGAGGCATATTGGACCTTTTAGCAGGGAGGTTGCATAATATGTTTTAAAGAAATCTAATATTATAGGGTACAGTGGGTCCCAGCCACTGCAAAAACTGATCTAAAAATAAACAAGCATTTCTTTTAAGTAAATTTATTTCCCCTTAATCTAAGCAGGAAAATACAATGATCTGCCAATGGATTGAGGAATTTAACTCTTTCAAAAAGATAATTAAAATTATGCACCTGTAATTAGATAATTGAGTCATTTTGTTCTTAAATTAAACAGCAATAGTTTAACTTTGTTGGCCTATTGTTTGAATTAAGAAAATATAGATTTACTTAGGTTAAAGTTTTTGTGTGTGATTTTAAGGGGTAAAGGTGAATCAGTTGTCGCTTGAATGTGTTTTATCATAAACATCAGTGATTTTTGTGAATTAAAAGTAAACCATTAGTTTATTTTGTTATTAATTTCCTATTATTTATTTGATTGAATTTGGGGATACAGTTTTGAGTCCATATCTTTTACATCTTTAGAAAGTGACAGGCATATATAAACACTGTTAATAGACTTTTGCATATAAGAGGTACATCCTAATCTGTCTTCCATACACTGCAAAAATGTAAGTTAGTCCATTTTACTGTGATAGGTGTATTTCTCCCTGATTTGTGGAGGCAAGTAAGACAATTGGCGTATGAATGAAGATAATTGATGTTTAGAATAAGAAAAATCAACAACTCAGTTGTTTTATTTCAAGTGCATAAAATCTTATTACCTTACTTTTTAGATTAGTCTTTTCACTGTATGTTACTTTTCTGTTGTTCTTTTAATTTTTGGTGCACAGACGTAACAAAATAAAATGAGAGAACATGTTTGAGAGAAATCTTTATTTTGCACATAGCAATCAGTAAGACATGAAACAGAGCCAATCTTGTCACCGTTATGACTGGTTATGAGTCCCAGAACTCATAAAGTAAAAACAAGTCGCTACAGTCTGTCTGACGGAGGCTCAAAAGTCCAGACACTGATAAAATATCCTATTTCTCTGCACCAGTCGCTAATCACTTCCAGCCATGAGCACCCAGCAGTCCTGTTTATGCTGTATCTCCTTTTGCCTTTCATGGAAAAACACTGTTTGTTATTGTTTGTAGTTGTTGTATATGTTATATCTTACTTTTCCAAAATTTTTGCACATTTCAAAATTCCTGCTGAGAGAAAGCATCAGAAAACCTCATCCTTGTGTGATTTCTCCCATACAGTGTAATCACCAACATCTCAGAGCTTTGATAGTTGTCCGACCTTACACATGGCAACACTTAATGGGTGCAGCCTTTGAGCTCGGTCAGAGAGTGCAAGGATTAGCGATAAGTCATCAAATGGAAAAAAAATGCTGACCATTTTTGTGTAAAATGTAAATCTAGGTTATTTTTCATCTTGTTTCAAAACTGTTTTATGGATTAAACATGGCAATTATCTATGGAGTGAATCTTGTTATTCATACAAGCAAGTTACACTTTTTTTTTTAGTCTTTTTTTTTACAGATTATGTATTTACAAGTTTTATTTTTTCAAATAACTTTTTGTCGGACTAAGTTTTACAAAATGCATTTTTTACAAACTGTGTTTTACATTTCACATTCCCTTCAATTCAATTGCAATACAACTGCTTGGTCTCGACCAGCGAAATGTTAAAATGTTGTAAGCTAACGTCTCATTACAGACCAATAAACACATGCGTTGCTTTCACTTCAGAGGAAAGCCCGCCCCTAGAAGTGAAGAGAATTTGATTTGCCAAAGACAATTTGAAAAGAATGCAATTTGTAAAAGTCAATATGAATAAAGAACTTTAAAAGATGAAATATGAAAATACAGCAAAGTTCCTTTAAATAACTTTTTTGTTAAGATGTTTTTAAAAGTTTAATTTCTGGATAGCAATTATTTATTTTTTTTCCATTTACAAAACCTGTTGCTTAAAAAAAATAACAGGATAAAATTTACCCCATAGTTATTGTATTTTATGGTTTGTGAAATTGCTTTGTAAAAAGGAGCCTCTCTTCTAACCTCATGTTAGGTTACATTATTGTCTTTAGCTTCAGTTAATTCAGTTAAAATGTCTGCAGTAAAAAATTAAACCAATCTATTATCCAGTTTACAGTGCAGAAAAAAATCCAATGATCTTATTTTATTTGCAAAAATCTTCCCTCCATTGGCAGATCATCTTATTTATCTGCAAAATAGACTGATTTTAAAACATGTTTCCTTATTTTTACATCATTTCTTTTAGTGTGTTATTTTATGTAGGGGAATGTAACATTAGATTTAGATTCACAGACTTATTAAGAAAAAGAAATAAAAACCATATAATAAATAACCTTACAGCATGTGTTAGTAATGTTGCATCAAAGAAACCAAATATGAAAACAAGAAGAACAACAGTGAGATAAACTGATTCCCATTATCTGACAGAGCAGCTCCAGGGTCAGAATCTGGGCTGGTCTCAAAAAAAAAAAGATGAAAAAAAAAAAAACAGCAGCGAGCAAAAACAAGAAAACAGAAGAAGCACTGCAGCTTATTAAACTACGGCGCTGATCGTCTCCATGTGTCGATAGTTTCCAGAGTATTTGATTCCCCTGATGAGGGGGCAGCTGATGGGTAATGAGGCATTCAGCTCATCATCAGCTTTCACTTGTTTCCATGAAAGGCTTCGATTTAGAAACATGCGGCTAATGGAGCTTATTAAAGTCAGCTGTGTAGCTTCTCTTTGATTGATCCACTCAGAAAAACGGGACGGTTTTTGTGTTGAACTGGAAAAGCTGTAATGTTGCACGAAAGAACAGAGCCTTGAAATGACCCTGAGTCAACAGCATGTTTGGAGACCCGTTAAAGGGCGAATGCGTGAGAAATTTCTGACCCCTCTCAGGGTTCAGTGGGCTTTGGCTCTCCGCCTGGAACCCAAAAGCAAAGGATGACAGACTTTAAAAATAGAAAGAGTCATGTCAAATGCACATAAATAAAGACATAATATATGAAAATTAATTATATATTGTGTTTTAATCTAAGCAATACATAATGATAGTGTAATCAAATCCCGGTTACAAACTGATGTGTTGCTGTTTTTCCAGTCCTCTTCTTCTCCCTGCTCTTTTTTTCTGCCAGATCTGAGTCTTCATTAGAAACTAATTCACAGAAAATGAGCTTAAAGCTTCTCTTAAAAAGTTCTCATTTTAATGCTCTAATTTCCTGCTTTTCTATCTTTGATCATTCTCTAGTTTCTCTCCATCTGACCTTTGTTATAACTGACTTTTAGGGAATAACCACTAGATGTCATGGTTGCTTGTTTTTTTAGAGTCCTGCAGTGTCTCTGCTCACATCTGAGCTGCATTTATGATAAGCAAAAAAAAAAAAAAAAAGGAATGTTTTTAATTTAGTCTGTAATAACATTAGCAGATGTTTTTAACAACTTAACTTTATTCCAGTTTAATTCAGCTTTTATATTGAATGGACAACACTGTTTATATGCAGTAACACTTAATTCAGTCTATTTATACAAGCAGATTTTAAATCAATTACTACATACATTTCAGTTTAATTGCAGTTTTAATTAATTAATTGTAGTTTATCCAGACTGGGAAAACGACTAGACCTAAAATAAGTAAAGTAGTTTACTCTGTAATCTAAGCAGATAAATAATACAATCTACTGATTGAATAAATATTTTTGTCTTATAAAATAACTCTGGTTCAAGAGGAGATTTGGTACTTAAAATAAAAAAAATTGTTTTTTTCTTTTTTTAAACAAATTTTCAAATTGACCTCCTCCATTATTTTAAGTAAATATAACACACTCAGATCTATATATTTGCAGTGTTTTTTCTAAGGATAGTCATTAACTTTCCAGCAATCCCTCTTCCTCTTAAATGGATAAATTTAAGCTCAGGTATGTGACAAATTATTAAACTATGTACGGTGCAACCAAGCCAGTTTTTCTTTTTCTATTTTTTATTTTTTTTGTCAGAATGGAAAAAATAATATTATTTATTCATTTTGGTTGCTTTTGCGCTGAAATGGACTGCAGCCATGTTAACTGTACAGATAGGATGACACTAATGATCTCATTTTTTTCTTAAAGCAATTTTTTCTTTCTCAGTTAAACAAATATCCCAAATGTTTAGGATAATTAATGAAGGAGCTTGAAAAAGTTTATTGTGGCCTTTTAGAAGTAAAGAAGGAGGAAACAACATGGATATGATCAATTAGGAAGGAATTAAAGTCCACTAATCTGTACTAACAGGTGATCATTCTAAGCAGTTTGTTGAACTCCATGTGTCAAATCTAAAATAGGAGAATATGACTGCCTCTAATGCTGCACATTTCTCCTTTACAGTCGGAACAAAAGCTTGGTATCTGCCCCCCTCCTGCCTCCACCTCTCCATCCTGCTCCCTCAATTTCTCCCCTCTCTCTACACTTCTCATCTCTCCATCTCTCCAATTCAAGTCAGACAGATGCCTCTCCGGAACTTCAGAGCCGTGGAGTGGAAGTGATGAAAGCCACAAGCTCGGGTCCCACTGCAAGACCCCAGCTACTCGTCTGCCAGCGCAAACTCCCTCATTTAGAAGCACATCCTGGAACTGGGGCTGCTTTTTAATTAAAGCCTTGGTGGATTGGGCGAGACCCAGTAGAGGTTTTGAGGGGGAAACTTTAAAGTTGCACTTGACAGGTATATTTAAGTTCACCAAGTTTGACCAGATGGAACATGTATATTGTATAAGTCTTTGAATATTGTGGTGGTGGGGTGGAAAGAAATATATCAAACAAGTAAAAAGTAAAAAGAAAATCATGGAGGGTTGAGAAAGAGAGGTGGGGGTGGGGGAGAAGTTTCAGGGATGAGGGTGGGGAGGAAGCCAAGAGCATCTCGGATGGGGCAAACGGAGCACAGACCTCTGGGTACATCTTAGATGTTTCTGCAAGGAAAAACTCAGAGATGAATTTATAAGAACCCCAGTCTTTATCTGGCAACAGATAAAATGAGAGATTTGAAAGACTTAATTGTTAATATTCATCAATACGTCTAAGTATTCAGAGGAAAGTGAAAAATGGATAAGGAAACTCTGCAGATTAGTGGATGTTTTCCTGAGTTGAGATACTTCTAAAGTGTCCTTTTTATGATTCATTCATCTCTCCAGTAATCACCATCAGCATCACAACTTTGGACAAACCACTAAAACAACTGATTAAAAAAAGGAAGCATGCGGTGCTCCCTTTGCTGAACGACCTGTGGGAGACACACAGCTGCTGAGTAGCCGGGCTTCATGTAAACGGCCAGCATAAAGTTCCTAAACTCTTAAACCAGCAATTTGTTGTAAGAGAAACTACTGCTTCTAAAATCCGAGGAAGAGCATGAATATTTTCTGTTTTTCTGTTGTTTAAAAGGTGGGTCGGGAAATTTCTGACAGACTTATTTATCCTTTTTATTTCCAGAAACACAGCATGAGTCTTCAGAGCTCTTTGCTCGCTCCTGTTCTCTGAGTGAGGAAAGAGTGAGGTGTTTGCACCCTCTAGTGAATACATGTAGAAACACCAACTGGACGACAGAATTTTACATGAGCTTAAACATCAATTTATACAATCTCAAAGTCTTGTCTATTCTACTGAGAAACAGCAAAAACTGTCTACAAGTTGGAATGATTGTAGCCTGAGAACATGTTATTCATGAGGCTCAGATGGTCAGGGTTTTCTCCTTAACAGAACATTTCCTCCTCTTTAAGTGGAGCCCAGACGTGTTTTCTGATCCCTCTTGGCTGCAAGTTTTCTTTCTTTCTTTCTTTAATGTTTGTGTTTAACATGGTGGTGAAGGGCAGCCCTAAGAGCATCAGGAGCAAACTGAGTTTAATACTCACATTTATAATAATACAGCTGAATAAAACACAAATAATCTGTTTCCATAAAAGGCCAGTAGTGGAAAACAGCAATTTGTCCTGTGTTCAATGTCAGCTCTTGGCAGGAGATTCCCCTTCAGCACAAAATTTAACAGGTTCACAGGACAATATTTTTACACAGTGTCCCTCGTAGTCAGATATATCCCATCAGATGGATGCAGAGAATTCTTATGAAGTCAGAATTCTGCCAAAAGTGCACACAAGTAGCACGTACTCATACAATATTATCTCCAGGTGCATTTTGAACATTTTGTATGTAGAGATTAAAAACCATGAGGCCCCGGATATATCACAAGCATAAATTCATGCTCCTTCTCATAGCTTGCTCTTTTAGCACCTTTAGATTCACTACTATTCATGCTTGTGTGTGTGTGTGTCCATTTTTCTCACTTTGAAGGTAGAACCAACTTGAGAAACTAAATCACCTTTGGTTGTAGAATTGGGTTGCTTAAGGTGGCTGCACATTGGAGTACATCTGTTAGCATGACTCTGATATTCTTTTTTAAGAGACCTTTAGTCCCTCCATTTTTTGATAATTTTTTTTGTGGATGTTTTCACCTCTGGTGTTAAATGCTGTGAAACTGGAAGGATTTTTACTGATATTTTTTTGTTTTTTAATACTTATGTTGCGTGACCACAGCAACTTTAGCCAATTGAATTTATACCCCCCCAGAGGAGCTAATTAATGTCTCTAAAGCTTAAATAATTATTCTATTACTTCATCAAGTAACAGTTAAGTTGGAAAAGAGGTGCTGGGGATGCAGGACAAGAACAAGGAGACGAGAAAAAAACAAGAAATCTTCCATCAATCATTATGCGAAACCTTTACAAAATAGAAGAAATCCAAGCCCCAGCAAGGACCAACCCAGAATATCAACAAGACAGCATTATGTGGCTCCATTGGACTCCAGCATCTCTCTGTCATTATCTTTTGCGCTGATGACTGGCTCGATTACTCATTTCATTCACTTGCCTAGCTCTGCCCAATTTTTTATTACAACTCATCATATCCACCTGTTCCAGCTTCTATTTAAACTGCTTGCTCCCAGTTATCATTGCCAGATTATTTTCAAACCTTTGGCTTGAGAATTTTTCTAGCGTTTGTGTTCTGATTGTTTGATTTCAACCCGTTTTGTCTTTGGGCCTTTGAGCCTGACACTGTCCCTGTTCTGATCTTTTTGCCTTAGTAAACTTTATAGGTTACTGCAACATTTAATTTCTCTTTGGGATTAATAAAGTATTTTTTGACTAGCCATATTGAAGTGGCTAGTATCAGATATTGTATCAGAGTGGATGGCCATGCTAGCCATCCTAACTGAGAAGTTATTTACAGGATATTCATGTTTAGCAACTTCCTCTCTTCTTCTCCAGTGGAGGATTTTACATGGGGCCATAATTACAACCTTGCTTTTATCTGTTATTAATCCAGGAATATTAAACCAGTTTCTTTTCTGAGGTCGGCCTGAAAATGTATTTCATGTTCTATGGACTGCATCAGAATTTTTTTAAACTGTAAAAGTTTTCAACATTTACCCAACAATGGCCATCAGCTATGATGCTGTTGCTCTGTGGAAGTGCAACGTTAAGCCAAGATCAGACTGGAGTTTTATTTCTACAGAGCCACACAGGACATGGAGGATTCTATGCAGGTATGATGTTTTAACAAGATTTTATGTAATATGTCAGACAAAGGAGAGTTACGATAAAAGAAGTTCCTTTTTTTTAGTTTTTTTTTTAGTAATTCTAATGTGATACTTTTTTAAACTAAACTGTTATTGTACAATTAGATTTTTTTTAAAATGAAGTATTCAAATTAAAAGTCTTCTTTATCTTCTTCTAAAGGAGTAACACAACATTCCCCTCTTGAATTAGTGTCAAGAATTAATTTTAATACATTTTAACTTACCCTATGACATCCTATAAATGAACTGAAACACCTTACAGTGATTCAAATGAGGAAATAAACAGAATAAATGGGACCTAATTCAGTGTCCTACATGAACGTCCTGTTAAATTTTGAATGGGTTTCATTTCTTCCTCCTCTCTGTGGTTTCTCCAGATGCTTGTGCTCCTTCATCTACGGTACTTTTCTTTCCACTTAACTTTCCTTTAATATCCATCAGCCTTCTTCAGACATTTTCTCGCTGAAGCTCTTCATGAAGGGTCATGAACACCCACCCTAACATGCCTCGGTAAAGAACTGTTCATTTCCATGAAGCTAGTCAAACCAGATGAAAGAATGAAGGAGAGTTTCTCCTGGGGACTGACTTTGGACACCACCAGCATAGTCCATAATAGAGTTTGTTTTCTATGCTTGCTTCTGTCTCCTTGAACTCCAGTCAGCCTCAGCAGATAGCCGCTCACACTGAGCCCGGTTCTGCTGGAGGTTTCTTCTTGTTAAAATGGGGTTTTCCTCTCCACAGTCGCTGTACACATGCTCAGTGTCAGGGATTGCCTCTATGATAATATTTTGCAGCTGCAAGAAAGAGAACAAGATATAGAAGTTTTAAATTGATTGATTCTAATTAAGTAATTGTTTCTTGAAGTAAGTATATTTAATAAAAATTTAATAAAATAATAAAAATAAGAAAAAATAGTTATCTTAAATCTAGTGCCTAATATCTGGTTGTTTTATTTTAAGAGCAAAAATATTAATTCTACTGGCAGATACTGTCATTTATTCAATCAAATAACCAAATAAAATTATGAGACTGTTTTATTTGTTTTTTTATCAGATTTGCAGTGCAGAAGATCAACAACACAAATGTTTCTACGGAAACAGAAATCTTGTCAGCAGTTTAAAATTTAAATCACGGCCAAACATAACAGCTTTAATATGTGAAACAGTAAGTGGACACCAAGGTTCTTAAAGGTTTTAGAAAACTAAAAACAAAAAAAAACTAAAATCTCCATTACTGTTGTAGGAAAATGGAAAATTTAGTAAATGGAAATTTGAAGGAAAAAAATGCAAGACAGATATGAAAGTTTGAAAATGTGTTTATCAAAAAAACTTGTAAAATATACCCAGAAGTGAGAAAGTAGGGATTGAAAGAGCTTTAAATGGATACAATGGGGCTGGGAACATGGCTAATGAGGAGGTTATGGGAATGTTTGGTTTGGAAGGCAAGATGGTGGATGATATTGCAAAGAGGATGGAAACTGCTATAGTTAAAACTTCTAGAAAAGGCAGAAACTCAGGGTCACTTAAATAAGCGGAGGTTGGAGCACACAGGTATATTACATCTTGTGTTGACAATGTAACCTGAAAATGTTCGGAATAACTCTCATAGCAAGGAAGTTAAAGTGGATAAAGACATTTCAGAGGACAAAGTGGTCAAAGCTGAAAAGGATGAAAGTTGTGTTGCTTTCAAGCCGGAGTTTAGACAGGTTCTGGATGGTTAAGGATGTGCTTCCAGATAACAACAGCTAACACTACCAGAAGCGGCATTTAAAGGTATAGTGGAGGATTTTCATGAATTTTGTAAGTTGCCGTTTGCATCGCTCATGAAAGCATGCAAAGAAGATTTGCAATTTGTCAGATTTGTCATGTCAGACTCACCACCAGTAATTGAAAATGGGGATGAACCTGTAGGATGGCCTAACGTTGACATATAACCAGAATCACTTTAAAAAGTAGGAGCACCACTTATTTAAAAGATCAACCTCCACTATACCTTTAAGAGAGTTATTTTTATTTTTACTGGAAGGAACGTTGACAATGAGACTTGCTTTTTCTGGGAGCTTGTTCTGGGCTAAGGAAAAGTGGGACACTGTGAGGACTGGAAAGAGTCCCTTGGAGTTTTCATGATTATGGCACTGATGGCTGGCTTAATTGCTCTTTTCATTTAACTGGCTAACTCTGCCCAGTTTCTCATCACTGCTCATCTGATCCACCTGCTCCTGCTTCTATTTAAACTGCTGGGTCCCAGCCATCGGCTAACCAGACTACAGCCAGATCAGGAAGAGCCATCCGTGCCAGATTATTCTCGAGCCGTAGGTGAGAGTTCTCTACTGTAACCGGTGTGTTTCTGATTACCTGATCATGACTAGTTTCTGGACTTCTGTGTTTGCTTGCCCCAGTTCTGATCTGTTTTGCCTGACTTGTCTTCAGACTTCTATTGGATTCTGCCTGCTAATGATCTTAGATCTGTCTCCTGACCCTGGCTTGGATTTCCATTTGGTACCTCTTTACATCTCTGATCTTCTGGCCTGGACATCTGCTTCTGCATTGACACAGACTTTGGATTTTCCCTCCAGATCCTCCTGCTCCTTCTTGTCTGCTGGCTTCTGATCATCGGCCGGCGAAGAGTCATCTGATTGGATTCCACTCCTTCCTCCGGCTCAGACTGAACTTAACAGTGGTCCATTTTTGCTAGTGACAATGCATACCTCTTTGAAGAAGCTTAAACCTTAAAAAAATCCATTACAACGTTGCTGTTATCACCGGTTCATACAACAGATGAGGAAATTCTAAATCGCAGCCCCTCGATCAGCCAAAATAGCAGCCAGTTCCTGTCCAAGACAGATGTCCTGTGCCTTTATGCGCTGTGAGCGGTTCTGACCCACAGACCGGTGATTCACTGCCTTTCTCTTCTGACTGTGAGCTGCTGTAGAACCCAGCTGATCTGAGATTATCATGAGCGCATCTCTTAAAATCTCGGTATGTGCCTCAAAGGTTAAGGATTCTACAATATCATCTAGGCTTAGTTTCCTGAGTGGCCGAAACGGACATATGACCCAGAGGAGTGAAGGGGCCGCCAATACAGAGGCTCACAACGAAACCGCAACAAAGCCTGTCCTCGCCACTCCTGAGCTGTGGATTAGCAGTGTAAGCTAGTAAGCTATTGGTTTCCGTGGCAACAGAAGCGTGGTGTTCCCCACACCATTATTGGTTTTCATAAAGATCTCAATGATGTCTCATCCAATGCATTATGTTTATTGGTAATAGTTTATTATTGAATGAAATTAAACTTGATTGATTTGAATGTTACCAAAGACAACTCTCACACATCTTTTTTTCATATATCTATGCTGCTAACCTGATGGACATTCACTCAGAGCATCACAACAGCTGAGCTAATGAACCTTTGGACTAATTTGAACTCTTTTATGTTTGCAAATGACATTGTGATCTGTGGAGAAATTAGGGAACAGGGAGAGAATAATCCTAAAAAGAAGAGCTAAAGAACAGTAGTGAAGGTTAGCCAGGTATGACAGAATACATGTGTGAGCAAGTAGCAACAATTTTGAGCCATGGGTTTATAGGGAGCAGAGATGAAGAAGGTGGAAGGTTTTAAATACTTAGGGTCAACAGCCCAGACGAACTGGGAGTGTGGAAAATTGGTAAACAAGCATGGCCTGTCCAAGCAGATTAAATCAGGTTGAGAAAAGTATCGAGTGTGTTCTGTGATAAAAGAGCAAGCAAGAATAAAATGAAAGATGTACAACAGTGAGGAAGAGCAGGAGGTAAAAGAGATGGGAATGTTTAAGTTCTCTTCAGAAATAACAAACATGAATAGGGTCGGGAAAGGGGTCAACTTGAGTTAGATGTTCTAGGGATAAAGCCAGAGAGGCCAGACTGAGAGGGTTTGGACATGCACACAGGAGAGACAGTAAGGACATCACTGGAAGGGTGTTGAGGCTGGAACTGTTCGGCTGGAGGGCTAACAGTTTTAATGTTTTAATATTCCAATGTTAAGAAATGGTAGAAACTTACGTTATGTTTAATGTCATGACCTAAAAATCTAACCACAAAACTAAACCAATCTGAGTAGCTTTCATTTTTTTTTTGTTTGACACCTTCAAGGGTCACTTCA
This sequence comes from Cyprinodon brontotheroides, assembly GCA_018398635.1. Lineage (NCBI taxonomy): Eukaryota > Metazoa > Chordata > Actinopteri > Cyprinodontiformes > Cyprinodontidae > Cyprinodon > Cyprinodon brontotheroides. The sequence goes on along the minus strand of JAGKQL010000001.1, from coordinate 46,196,170 downwards.
GGGTCTAGTATGCTCTGTGGTACCCTAACAAGACATCTTAAACAGTTAAATAAGAAATTATTCATTTTCATTATTTCTACAGTCCTGCAGGTATTCCGTTCTTCCTTTTAAATGAAGCTTAGTTTAGGCAAACTCTGTCCCAATTAATTGAAGCATACAGTAAGTGGTCGGTCAAATCTACCAGTAGAACGACTGCTTGCACAGTTGGAGAGTTTATAATAGATCTGCACAGATTAAAACAGGATTTTTTTCAATGTTTATTCAACAGCAATGGATGAAAATTAATATCCTCACAATATGTGTTGAGAAAATCTTTCAATATGAAATCCATTTCCTTTCAAGAGAGGCTAAGTTTTCACGAAACTAATACATTAAAATAGTTAAGCTTTATGTTCTCCTTATTGTTATCTCAGAAATTATGTTAAAACAGAAAATGAACCGTTTATGATGACCACGGCTACACCTTTAGTCAATTTTCAAACAAGCTGAGTTTGTATATTAATTTTTGAAGTTACAGGGCACTATTAATTCCCTTCTGCCGTAAAGGAATTGGGAATGTGGTTTACCTTGATGTGTTTTGATTTATTCTGCTGGCCCCGGGGTTATACCTGTGAATTAGAGAGCATCAATAAGGAAAGACCATCTCCCTCATCCCAAAAGTGATAATTACCAACATCACTATTGATCTGGCTATTGATGCTTTGCGAATTGTTTCTCGCATCTATTTATTTAATTCCATCTCTCATCACATTAACGTGTTGACCTTGTGCTGAAGGAAATTTAAGGGTTATTCATTATAGGAAAAAACACTCATTATGAGTCTATTTAATAAATTAAAATAGCAACAAATTGTCTTTTTTAGTCCAAAGGATAAAGGTTAGTTGTGATCTCATGAGGGTGAAGAGCACAAGCAGAATGGCAATGCGATCTGAGACAGCATCAGATGATACCACAGCCTTGAAGAACAATCTTCTTGAGAGTCTCCACTGACATTTCTGAAGGTTCAGGGTGGTAGTTTATTGATTGACTTCAACACCACATTATCAGAGATATAGAATAATAATGAAGATTATTCATCATTAAGGCCGTGTATTGGATTTAAGGGCTTAAAAAATGTATTCACAGCTCCTAAATTAGTTCTCTACACGTTGATTCCACCAGAAGCTCAAGGTCTCTGTTTCTTTGCTTCTTGACTTTGAAATCATATTTGGGATATGATGAATAATATGTGTGTAGACTTAGTATTTCTTTTATGGATTAAATCTTCATATTTGTCCAAAATCATAAAATTAGAGTCTACAAACATACCTTTAACTTATATGTGTGCTGAAGAATTGTATTATTGAGTAGTTTTACTACAGTTATCTTTATGACAAGCATAACATTTGTATCCACTTGAGGTATATCTTTAACATTTTAACAAGCTATAAATTCATTATGCAATAAGTTCTCTTTTAGATGGTGCTAGTATGTAGGAACTCGCTACATTCCTAACAAATGCCCACAGTCCAACCTAAGAATCCAAATTTACTAAATCTCCAGGAATCTGCAGGAATGAAGAGGGTTTGTAAAATGTTCTTTTATTTTTTTCAGTGAAAACACCATCAGCGGTGCAACACAAGCAGAAGATGATAAACACAAACCTCCAGAGGCAAGACGTTGTCCTTTTACAGTAACTTTCATGGTTGTTGTTGTTCTAAACTGTTTCTGATGCCAGCTGACAGCCTTGTCTTGACCCAGGACATGATAATAACGTGATATCAGAGACACAGACTGCAGTAAAGTTGTCATTCATCCCACAAAATTAAAAACAGTTTACCCTTTTTGGAGGTAACATTCTATACAGAGATTTAACTGTCATTTATTTGTTAAAGAGTCATTAGTAGTTTTTTTAAGATTTAAAACTATAGTTGTTTTTCGACCCACTCTTAAAAGATCATTTTTTAGGTTAGTTTTTGAATAACCAATTGATGCTACCTCTAGATATACTGTTGTGGTGTCGGCAATCATTCAGATGCCAGCTTTGCTGTACGTTTATGATAATAGATTTGCAAATACTTAGTTGAAAAGTGGAGCAAGACAGGTGCCTTGACATATACCATTCTTAATCGTTTTTATCTCGAATCTTAAGAATGTCAAGTGAGGAATTCAGAGTGATTTTTACTTTATTTTATTTTTACAAACACTAAATAGAGGGCTATTCTATTCTAACATGCATTAATATATTCTACAGAGAACAAACTCCTCCTTCTCCTGTTAAATTCTAGTCAATTCTAACCCTTCAGGGTCTTCACTGTTTTACTTTCTAATCCGACTTATTATCCGCCTTTTATTTTGGACACACATCTACTCCTGTGTCACATCTTTCTCAAAGAATTAAACATTTTATAAAGTTAGCTAAGTAGAGAAAAAAATAAAAGTACTCCATAATATGGCAGCTTACTTTTAAGCATTTCAGTAAGAGTATATACAACAAAATACAAATACTTCAATCTAGCCAGATTGTATACAACCTGTTCTACAGTAAGTGGGGTTATATATATACAGTAGCCCAATTTCCCATATCTACTTAAATCTATCCGTCTGAACACATAAGGAATAAATAATTTTGTTCTCGTTTTATATATCTCTACTATGTTGTGCCACTCCTCTATTGTGGGAGGTGCTGGGTTGATTCATGGTTATAGATTTCTTACTTGCTGCCAGCAAAGCCTGCAGCAACATTATATCTTCCTGTTGTGTCAATGGTTACATGTACCCAATGTAAAAAGAGCCATAATCCGAAGTTAATTTAAAGGTATTGGGGAGGATTTTTGCTTAAAATAAAAAAAAAACTTAACTTAAAAACTTAAAAACCCTGTCCCCACTCCCAAGAGGGAATGTCTATTGAATGCATGTGATAGCATGCACGAGCCCATTACTACTCATGCATGCTCTGTTTAAAAGTTGCTGTTTGCATCGCTCATACAAGCTTACATTTCAAAAGAAAATTTGCAATTTTTTTACCATGTCAGACTCACCACCAATAAGAGAAGATGGGGACGAGGACGTAGGACGGCCTTATGTAAACATATCACCACAATGATTGACAATGGGAGGACCACTTATTTTGATGATGCACACAGATAAAGAACACCCTCCACTATACCTATTTTTATCGGTACCCATAGCTACATTTATTAATGCTATTTAGTTTATTATGAATATAATTGCAGAAATGGTTAAGCTCCAGTTAGACAACAGCTGCTGACAGCTCTGTCCGGCTTCACTACAGATTTTAAACGCCGCCCATCAGCACAGCTAGTCACTCATTTCAAACAAACCTATTATGATCTAGCAACTTTGAGCCTTTTTGTTATGTGACTTCACCCTTCTAGTCCTACGGAGATATATTTAGCATTCATCAAAATTATTTATATACTTTATTCTTCAATGAGATAAATACTTTCATTCTGCACAACTCTAAATGGTCTTTGAATGTATTATTAATGAAAGATTGATCATTTTTGATGAAAAAAAATGTTAGGTATGTTTTTTTAACTGTCACTTAAAATATAATGCAATCAAATATGAGCACAAGTTAATGTATGGAAGTAGGGGTTTAAATCTTTTGATATGGAGATTTGTCGCATGGCTTCATGAGTATGTCTGTCCACAGGTGTTTGGAACATCTACAGCACAGGAGCACATTTTACATCCAAATGTAATCTGTAACTGCATGTTTCCGTGTGGGAGGTGGTCACCAAGAGAGGCAGCTGGCTCTTGCAAGGACATATGCTACTTGTCACAATATTTTGTGTGTGTGTGTGTGCATGAGTTCTTCATTGGCAGGACCTTCCTGGTTCTGCCCACCCATCAGGTACCTGTTTAGACGGTCAGTCAGTGGGGAAACAGAACTGACTGGAGCTATTTTGGAATCTAAAGCAAGGAGCGTGTAAAGTCTGTGTAGCAGCAAGGTGGCAGAAAAGTGTCCTTGAAGAGCAGGAAGCATCTCCCCACATAAACGGGCGCTGTGGATAGCATGGCTCTCATCCAAAGACTGAGGTGATGATGTGAGAAAATGTGACATCAATGGCCCGAGGACGAGTCTGCCTGTCTGGTGACCTCCATGCAAACATTGCATGGCTGTATCTTATTAGACAAAATTTTGTTTTGACTCACCAGCGGGTGATGAACTGGGGCTTTTCGACACATCCACGTGTTTACAATAGATGTCATTAGTTGAGGATCTGAAGGTAATTACAGGGTGTTTATTTTCTCCTGCTCTTCCTTGCGTCTCTCCCTCCAACTCCCGCCTCTGCAGATTGTGAAGCCGTGCCTCTAGCAGTGTATTGCTGAAGGTGTGTTTGTGCTGTTATGCCCTCTGGCTTGGCTGCCAGCTTACTCCCACTGATCTGAGCCAGAAGGCAGACTGCCGAGGAATACCGATCACCTTGCCCAGACCGAATCCTTTGAGCTCTCTCTGGCATCTTTCCCCCTTCTGCCAGTTTCCTCCTCTGCTACTCTCTTCCCCCTTCTGAAGTTGACAACAAAGACATCCTCAGGGTCCTCCTTGATGTGAGACCCACTCTTGATCTTTTTCCCTATGTTTTTGTACCTTATAGTTGCACTACTTTCATATTCCACTAGCACAATATTTACACACCTGAAGACAAAGAAACAGGGGTCTTTTCATGTAGAAATCCCTGCCAACATGATAATCACCTGCAGAACTCCACTGGTCACATTGGCCTGACAGACACAGGACATTAGTGAAACACTTGCTTGGATGTCTGAGCATCCACTCTTCTTTCTATCTATCCATCCATCCCTCCAAGCATCCATCCATCCATCCATCCTATGAGATTCATGTGTCAGTGACCTGTCATAGGAGTACACATCCAACACGACTGACTCCTCTGCACACCGTTCTTCTGTCTCTCTTCTTACACCACCTCACCCGCCAAGCCCCCAGCACCCCACCACCAACCACCAGCTTCCATGAAAAGAAATCTCTGAAGAGCTAATTAGTGGTGGAATGGAGTCCAGGAACAGCCAACGGAGCTGAAGAAAGGAGATTGGCGCTGGATCTCGCTTTATCGGTCAGGGCCTGACAGAGGGGTGACAGTGAGTGGAAGCAAACCGCCGGCTCACAACTGACAGAGACAATAAAGTGAGCGTCCAAGTCAGGGGGGGAGAGAGAAGAGTGACAGACAGACAGGTGACGTAAATGTGGGCCTCTGGGGGCTTTCTTGTGGCTCAGGCAAGCTGCAGTCCAGGACACTGAGGGAGACTTCTCTGCTGCAGAGATGTGTACGCTGACCACCTCATCTTTTTTTGATTAGGATTCTTCTGTATGCGTTTTGATAGTTTACTCACATTGTTTGCTCTGTGTTACAAAATAAACTACATGGGACAATATTTTTTTTACTTTCCTGGAGTGGGTTAGAGGCAAAGAACTAGACATGACTTCAAAATCCTTTTCCATTTGTCTAGATGCCTAAAAAATAAACAAAAACATTTAAATTAATAAAAAAAAACAAAAAAACACCAAGATATTATATTGGAGTTCTTCCTAACTACCGAAGTTGCTCTGCGGCTGATGTGTTCCATGGTAACATAACTTCACTAAACTTAAACAGAGGCAAGCTTTCATTTAATAAAATGACAAAATATGCAGTGCATATAACTCAATCTGTTATACAGAAAGTGGAATTAATTTCATTACTGTATAAAATGTCTTTTGGATTTGTAAAATTACCTTCTACTTGGGCCCATTATCTGGAGATGTACAGGAAGAGCCATCACAGCAAAATCTGTATTGACAGACAAACTGGGGTAGAAATACTGAGCAGCAGAAACAGTATTTATATTGCATGAAATTGTGTTATATAAAACTGGTCCTATAGTCAATCTATTACATATGGAGTAATGTAGCGAAACTAATTTAGGCCTGGGATTATTAAAGTATTTCTGATTCTGATTGTGAATGAAACAGTTCCCAGCTTGAAAAGAGCTCCTGTGTGTGTCACTGAATGTGTGCATTGATGACTGAAAGCCATCTTCTGCCTCCATTTATCTGTTTACTACAGTGTGTTGAATTCATGTTAATGTGTATTTAAAGACATTTCAGTTAGTGGAATAAATTGCAGGGAATATAAAAAAGTGTAATCAACGCGAAACTTTCTCGACCGCCATGCAGTACCTCCGTGGACCCCCTAGGGGTCACAGACGGACTATTGAAGACCTCATGCCTTAGAGTATAGATGATGGAGTTGGATCTGTTAATTACTAGTTTCTATTGACCATCAAATTGCACAAATTGTGATTATTATTACTAGAAACGATGCAATTTAGAAAAAACTCTAAAAATTTGTTTTGATTTAATGTTTTTGCACTTCGATGTGTTTTTTCTGTCATATCAAAATGGTTATATTTCACAAAACTTCAATAGAAACACTTTTCTCATGACAGGAGTCATCTGGTTAGCAGCTGGACCTGCACTGCCTCTTGTAAAAAGACAAAGAAGAAGAAGACTGAGAGTAGTTTGAGGATTATGTTGCCCAATAGAGCCTTGGCTGAAATACAGATATATCTCATGTATTTAATTTTGCTGCAGTCATGGTGTCTTAACATGATTAAACATTCGTTTTTTTCAGAGAAATACCAAAATTGCCAAACTTTTCTTTATCTAGTTTAGCAGAATTTCGACATAGTTTTGCGAACCTCTGTTTTTAGTCTTGTTTATCTCCTGATTATAACTTTGGGCTAAACTTGTCATGATTTTGGCGCTGATGGCTGGCTTGATTGCTCATGTCCTGCACCTGTCTAGCTCTACCCTGTTCCTAATCAAATCCACCTGTCTGATTTCCTATTTAAGCTCCTTTCCCAGCCAACAGCACCAGATTATTCTTGAGCCTTTGGTAAAGAGAGACTGTACTGTTAAACCAGGTTAGTGGCTTGCGCCTACATAATCATCCTCCGTCTGATTATCACAGTCCTTAATATGTGTTTCACAACAACAGAGCTTCAGTCATAGATTCCCTAGCCGCTATAACCGCTGCAACAGCCTGCCTGTGATTTAATAAAACCTTACATTATCCCATTGGCTGTCTCGCCTGAATTCAGGCGGTACCTCCGTGGACCCCCTAAGGGTCGCGCACCCCCTGTTGTAGACCTCTGATCTAGTCCCAAAAAGGGCCCATCGGCAGACAGACAGTGGTGTTCCAACAATTTTTTTCTTTTTTTTTTCTTGGCTCAAGTCTGACATGAGGAGATTCTGGGTTGCCTGCGTGTCCGGACTTACCTTCTGTCACAATCTGCATCTGCCTCCCCCTGAAGTGTTCAGAGGTACTAATGATCGGTGTCTGGCTGTTCTGACTTCAATATATTTTTTTTGGCTCAAGTCTGGTTTGAGGGAGATTCTGGTTTGCCTGAGTGTTTCAGGCTACTTCCGTGTCTGCGTCACCTGCTATCAGAAGCCCTATCTACTGTATTTCCCCCTGAACTGTTTGGGGGTTATTATAATCTGTGTCTGTTTTTTGTGGTTGTTCTGTCTCTTATCCACTGAGTGCGCCCTTGTTCTGTCTTGGCTCAGTGACGAGAGCGAGTTTTTAACGTAGTGCTACTGATATCCTGCCTTATTGTGCTTCTCAACCACTTAGCTTGCCTGTACCTATCTGAACATTCTGCCTGAACTCTCTGTTGGATTCCTAGAACCCTGAACCAATCATGGTTGCCCTCTGGGATTATAGCATCTGGTTCACTCTGGGAGACGCCCGCTGCATCTAACTGGCAGCCCTCCGGCTGTCAAACCAGGTAAGCGACTCACATGGATAATCATCCTCCTTCAGATTATCATGGTCACTTACCTGGGTTTTTCTCCTACCAGAGTTTCCAGTGATGGATGGTGCCCCGCCACAACTGCAGCCACTACAGATCCGCCCGTTCATTTTTAAAATAATAGATTTAAATTTCCCCACTGTCTGTCTTGCCTTGGATTCTGGGACCTATGTTCTGAGCTTCATTATACAGCTTTTACTATGACTAACTGGATGTGCTTTCTTTCATCCTTTGACATAAAAACTGGCTTAGAGCTTGTTTGTTTAACTGTTTATTTCCCAGACAGAGCCACCTGTGAAGCTGGTTTGCTGTTATAATTATTTGTACATCACTCATTCTATGTTCATTTTGTATGGCCCCTTGGACCCCAGTCGCCTGGTTCTGGTTTTACTGGATTTCTCTTTCTGTTAAAAGGGATTTTTTTTTCGTCTCAACTGTCGCTGCATGCATGCTCAGTGTGAGAAATTGCATGAGAATATCTACTGTACCTACCTGCTTATCCAAGAGGAGAGAATTCTGCTAAGTCATTGACCGGATATAATCAGTTGGTTTTTCCTTACACAGACAACTTATAATCAATTTGAATGGATGATCTGCTTTAATTGTAAATCTGAACTCAATCCATCATCTAAAGACATCTAGAAACCCCACAGATTGACTGTGAAGCTCAGAAGAACACCCAAGAATGAAATGCTGCCTCTGGAGCATCTGCAGCGACCCGTAGTTTAGGTGGGAGAATGTGTTAGGGGGAGTGGCGGTCTAGTGATTACGGCAAAGAGCTTGGAATCCTGAGGTTCTGAGTTTGAGCTCCACTCCCTGAGCAAAAGACCCTAACCCCACACTGCTCCCTGGGCAGTGTGGGGAGCGGGCCACTGCAATGGCAGCCCACTGCTCACCAAGGGGATGGGCTAAATGAAGAGAGTTAATTTTGTTGCTCTCTACTTGTGACAGTGTAATGACAATAAAAAAAGAAATAAAACCCTGGAAACTGTTGACAGGATGACGTAGGGGTGGATTCACAAGGAGCTAAAATCAGAGCAATCCTCAAGGAGTTTGAGAGATATGGTGCGTATGTGCCACAGCTTTGTCAGAAAGGAGTGTCTTCTTTTCCTAGGCTGTTAACAAGATTCAACTTGTTCCTGTTCCTTCTGTAATCTACAATAATCTCCTTTGGTTTCTTGACATTCAGGATCAGATGATTGTTTCCAAACCATGCCACAAATCTCTTCACCTGTTCCCTGTACTCAGCTTTTTGAGCATCTTCGATGATTCCAATGACTGCAAAGTTATTTCAGTATTTCTGTGGTTGACAGGACTGTCTGGTACTGAAAGTCAAATGTGTGCAGAGTAAAAAGGAATGGAGAGAGTACCATCCCCCGTGGTGCTCCTGTGCTGCTGACTACTTGATTAGACAGAATCTTCACTCTAAAAAATTAAGGTCTGTTTGTCAGCTAGTCTTTGATGCAGGGGATTGTTGATGCCTCCATCTAAGTTTTCTGGACTTTCTGATAAAGTGACTCAGGCTGAATCGTGTTAACTTCGCTGAAGAAATAAGACTAAGTTTTAAGAAGTGCTGTAGACTCCCACAGGACTCTGGAGCTGACACCCTCTGAACCTGGTGACTTTTTATGATTCAGTCTCTCACTTGCCTTTTTACTTGACTTTTAGAGACAAACATATAGAAGCAGTAGGCTTCATGGAAGAGGTGGAAGATGAAACATTTGAAGTGGGAGAGGGAACCTTTGGGTCAAAGAAGGGTAAGAGTTTGTTTTTATAGTTTTCCATAAAAGAGTGGTCTATTGCTTTGCAAAGACTGAAACCCTTGTTTAGATAAAATCATCCCATCACCATTTTTTTTATTTTTGTAACAAATGCAAGTCTCCCATCACACAACAAACCTAGAATTCTTCAGTATGACACTTAATCTGAAGTCAGTCCAGTGGTTTGTGTTTTCTTTCTACTCAAGATAATGAAGCTGATAATAAAGGCTTTATCACAACATGTGTTGACTTCAAAAAGAAAATGGTCAGATCTTTTTGGATAACCAAGCACAGAATATGTGTTTAATTTTCTTATCTTCATACAGAATATAAAATAATACTTTGGGATAAGAAAAAAGAAAAATGATACTACCTACCTATGTATATTGCAGTGGATATGATTTAGGAGAGGGCAAATATTCACAAATAAACGTGCATACCTGGCCATAGTGTAGGGAGAGGTTCAGGATGGCATTAGTCTTTCAAAATGATCATTTATTTATGATATCAAGTAAATCCAACCAGAATGCCTTCAAGCAACATCACTGAGAGATTGCTTCTTCCTCTTCAAGCGTACACTTACTTTTATCAAAGGAAGCAGCAAGTTTGTGAGGAGACTAAATATTGATGGAGATGATTAAGTCAGTCAGACAGAGAACTTTAAACCCAAAGTCTACCTTTGTTGAGAATGTTATTTATATACAAAACATACTTAAAACCCATTGAGATATGACATGAAGCCTCCAGCTGAGCTAAATGAAGAAGAATGGTGTGAGAATAGTGGGTTGAATTTAAGCCAATGCAAGGAATCATGACCTTGTATGTTACACTTGTGATAAATTTTTATCACATATGACAGACATTCTTAAAAATGGAATTCAGTTAGAGCATATACCCACTTTTTTCCCTTTTTCTGCATGCACAAGAACTTACACAGAAAAAAATGCATTCTTTTGATGCATCTACTTAATGGTATAGTGGAGGATTTTTTTGTGAACTTTTGAAAAGACCCACCCTCTCCACTTTAAAAAAAATTGGACATGCACGACCCCGAACGTGTAAAAGAACATACATGAGCCCAATTTCTCCTTGAGCACGCTCTGTTTTAAAAGTTGCTTTTTGCATCTGTCTGTTGGTGAAGACTCTCCGGGGAGCAGAACACCTCGACTGTTCAGCCAGGTCAACAATTCCCTCTAGCGACCCCCCTTTCAGAGACATAGACAGGTTAACAAAGAACCTAAGCGACTGCCCATTCCTAAGGGATGGACCCGGTTCATCTGGTTCAATCACCGTCATGTTGTCTAAGCCAATATATTTGTCTGTTTTTTGTCCATTCTTTTAATCCTCGAACTCAACGATATTCCTGACATTTTAATTGAAAAAGTTTCCTGATCTAAAAGAAGATTTTGCAATTTTTCCACCATGTCAGACTCAGCACGGGTAAGTGAAAATGGGGCGAGCACGTAGGACTGCCTTAAGTAAACATATCGCAAGAATGACTGACAATTAGGAGGACCACTTATCAGCAGAAGAAAACATCTCCACTATACGTAAAAGATATTATAGTAGGCATATGGCGATACTGCTATGCCGACAATACAGAACTGCAGCCCTCATTATCTCTTTTCTCAAAGCTTAAGCATTTTGTATTTAACACATTTTTGTTCACCTTTTTCTCTTATAGAGTGGCTGTTGGTTTCGAGAAGTTGAGCTGTGTGTATTCACAAATCCATCTTGAATATGTCGATTGTTTGCTAGGTTGTTAATAGGGATACGCTTGACGTCATATCTGCTCAACTTCTAACTCAAATTAAATGCAGGTAAAAAGGCTAAAGGTTGAACTACTGAGATAACAGTCTGCTCATCAAAATTATGTCTTAATTGAAAATGGTCAAACAAAAATGCTATTTAAAAGATATTTTCTGTAAAGACTTACATTATGTCTCTTGAAGAATATTTAGTTGAACACAAGTTTTTAATTTCCTAAAATAAGACAATTATGTAAAAAAAAAACTAAATTTGCTTAGTTAGATGCAAAAATTGATGCAGTATTTATTTTTCTGCATATGTTCATTCATGTGGACGTAGTTTTAGTATAAATAACAGTTTGCAATAATTTTGTGTTTTCTTACAAAATAGAAAACATTTTATATAAGCAGCAACACTTACTGACTGCCTGCAGATGAGTCCCTGATTGGTGAAGGTGAAGGTACTGTGTCATGCTGTTTTCACACTGACTGTGTTTTGAGCTTTAAAGCGGCGTCCAATACCTCTATTTGAATGATTCTGCACATTATGAGCACAGGCGCCTCTTACGCACATCTCTAGGAATTGTAATAAGTAAAGTAATCTTGAACCCAAAGGAGTCTGACTCCTTTCCAAAAAAAATCTAACACTGGTGAATAGCTTCTCAGGCATCAGTAAGACACGCCACATGCATAGCCTTGTCTAGCAGGTGTGCAGCCTGCGTGAATAATTTTATGCAGTATAGAAAACAAGCTCACATTCAACTTTAAATGCATGTATGTTTATTATTAAAAGCTTTATGTTGACGACTCTGCAACAGGAGAGAACACAGCTTGGATCCTGAATCAACTGCTCGAGTTGGCTCACAGGTCATGTCAAGCTGAAAATGTTCAGATTTGCCATCTTCAGCATCTGCCACTTTGAAAAGCTTGTCTCTTGAATGTAAAAAACACAAAGCGACACCTCTCAACGCACCTAATTTCATGTCTAAAGTAGAAAGTATATTTAAACCAGATGCCCCCTGAACTGATGCTCAAAGGCGTTCAGTAGGAAATCAACATTACTCTACAAGTAGTATAGACAAACAGTATTTTAAAGAAAATGATTGGAAATACATTATATTGCAACAAACAGCAGTAGATATGTTCAACTGCAGGGATCTGAACAGAAAACTGATAGACTGATGAAGGAGGAAATTGAAACTTAAAACCAAAGTAACAAGAATAAACAAGACTACAGCATTTATCTATAGATACAGACAGACAGACAGACAGACAGACAGATAGAACAATCATCCCCTAAAGGAATCCAGTCCCATTCATTTACATTTATTAATTAATAGTCTTTAGTGGAATATCCATAATTGTATTTACCGTAGTAGATGAATGGTCCTTGTCTTTAATCTGCTGTAATGGTCTCTGTATTTATGGGATTTTCTTTCTTTATTTATTACCTTTATTTGAAAATGTGAAATCACACTGAGATCAAAATCCTTTTTCAAGAGGGACCTGTCAAGGATGGCAAAAAATGAAAAGAAAAAAAAGTCCTAAAAACAATAAAATGAAAGTAGAATAAAACAAAGTAGAATTGTATGAAAATCAGAATAGCACCCTTATCAGGGCCGTGCAGAGACCACTAAAGGGGCAGGTGCTCAAAAAAAAAA
>JAGKQL010000001.1:46165176-46178180 GCA_018398635.1 Cyprinodon brontotheroides | reverse complement strand
AGACATCCATTTAAAATGTAGGCAATGGCATGAAAAAAGTGGTTTCTGCTTTTACTTTTATACTAAATTTATAAGCCTGTACTTTGTTACTTTTACTTGAGTAAAGAAGTTTAATCAGTACTTCCACTTTTACCAGAGTATTTTTTAACACAAGTATCTGTACTTTTACTCAAGTACGGAAAGTGAGTACTTTTGACATCTCTGCAGATTCATATACAGAAGAGCTTATATGTGTATATATTTTTTATCTCTTTTTATTCTTATTTTTTGTATCTTTTATTGTGTAGTGTTGGATGTGTGTTTATATTATATATAACTGTAACTGAGCGGTAACAAAAGTAAATTCTCTAGGATTATTAAAGTATTTCTGATTCTGATTCTGAAAAAGGACCTTTAAAAGGAAACAAAAGTGTTGATTTGTGACTCTCCAAAAGCAAGTAGTGATCGAAGTATAGATAAAAAATGGGAGTAAAGGTGGAATAATATCCTGATATCCATCCTGGAGAGAAATATCAGCTTTGCTGCTGCCATCAGCACCTTTGTTTATAGATGTTAGAAATCGGCCTTTTATCAGAGTAGTCCTGTTTCTCTAAATGTTACTGGCTGGTTGTGCTCTCTTCATCCTCTGACATGGGAGCTGGCTCAGAGCTCTTTTGCCTGGCTGTGTGTTTCCTGGATGAGGCCGCCTGTGGAGCTTGTTGACAGTTACCTTTTGCTTCTCTGCTTCTTTTCCTTTGTCCATTTCTGTCTCCTTGAACCCCAGTCTGCTTCTGCAGGTGGCCACTCACACTGAGCCTGGTTCTACTGGAGGTTTCTTCCCTGTTAAAAGGGAGTTTTCCTCTCCACTGTTGCTACAAGCATGCTTAGTGTGAGTGGGATTGCCTTCGAGTCAATAAGTCGATGCAATCAACTAGTTTTTCTTAGATAGAAAACTTTGAATCAATTTGACTGAATGATCTTGTGAACTGTAAAGTCCTTGTGTTGTTAATTGACGCTATATAAATAAACTGAATTTAATTGAATTGATATCAATCATCATCAGGAAATTTAACAAGAGTCGGCATTAATAAACAAGTATTTGAAATTAAATTTGATAACATTCCCTTTTAACCTTCTACTTACCCTTAAGTGGCTTTGTCCTTTGGATCCCTTTAAATGTCTTTTTTATGTCCCAATAGGAGGAAAAAATATGTTGTAAAAATATTTAAAAACATTTTTACAACAACCTGGGTAAAAAGAGAGGTAGAGCACTGTTCCCTGTGGTGCTCCTGTACTGATAACTACTTGACTAGACAACCAACCCTTCAGTCGAACAAACTGTGTTCTGTTTGTCAGGTAGTCTTTAATTTAGATGACTGTTGATGCCTCCACTGGAATATTGTGGCGTTTTTGGCAAAGTAGCAGGTTGAACTGTTAAATGAGTGACCAGTGATCCTCATAGGGCTGTCTGCTTTGTCTTATTGACAGTGGGTTCGTTGAAGCAGGTGTATGATGACATCTTCTACTCCAGCTGCTTCTTTGCTTGCTCATGTGGACCAACAGGCTGCACCAATGTAGACTTGTTTTCTCCTGGTTATCAATTCCTTTTTCTTTTCTTGGATACTTTCCTTTCTCTTGCTGGACAAAGAGAATGGGTGGTCCTCAATTTACACAGAAAACACTAAGTAAAAAGACCTTCATATATCTATGCTTATTTGATTCTCCTCCTTAATTTAGCACATACCAGCCATGAGTGAAAAAGCCATTAATAAGGCAAAGAAACTACCAGCGAATTTTTGAAAATGAATGTAAAAGTTTTAGATCAAGAGAAAGAAAAGCACAAAAAAATATTGGATAACAAGTGAGATAAGAGACTGGCTACAATATGAATGTCAGGGTTCAGTGAGGCACACCTATAGCTGCAGAAGGCAGCAGGTTAATCTATGCGTTACACTGCCAGCAGAGGGCGACAGAGTACTGCAATGTTTGTCTGCTGATTGCCTGGTGCAAAAACTCTATTTAGGCTTAAAAAGGACTAAGTAACCCCTAACAGGACAGTGTTAGCAGTACATTACTTTATCTGAGGATGAAATAATGTTTTTCGCTTTAGTTTTTATGAGCATAGTGGATGACTAGGCCCCTCTTCTTGTCATCATCAATCTTTTAGATGGCTAGAAATTGATTGCATTCATTTTTAACCAGGATGGGAGTTTGGCTGTTGGATGAGTTTTAGGTGGGATTTTTATTCTTAAGCTTGTCTTCTAGTGTTTCTTTGTGTGGTTTGTTAATATGCACAGCATGACTATACAGAGGTGGGTAGTAACTAGTTACATTTACCCTCTTACGTTAAATAGAGTAACTTTTTTACGGAGATATACTTTTAGGAGTTTTTTTTAACTGTACTGTACTCTTTTCTTTGACTTAAGTAATAGTTTGATAAAATAATGCTACTACTACTACTTGAGTAAAACAATTGGAACCATCATACATGATGAGCAACTTTGCGGAATAACTAAAAGACATGTTTTAAATATAAAGACACAGTCAATGTTTATGTCAAAACTGGAGGTAGACCTACTGGTTTTATAAGTTTTATGTTAAATAGAAAAGTGTTTGGAAAAGGGTCCCTTTGCTTGCAAATGTTTACATTATTTGTTTCTTTCAATTATTTCATGATAGTCTTAAACTACCAAACTGTACATATTAATTTAGATTTAGTTCTTTCTTCTTTAAATATCTTTAAATCTTTAAGTATCAGAGGTTATGATCAGTCACTCCTTACTTGAGTAGCGTTGTTACCAAATACTCATTTACTCTTACTTGAGGAAATTCTTCAATAGATACTTTTTACTCTTGAGTAAAAGTAAGTAGCATTATTCTTACTTGAGTACAATTTTTGGGTTCCCCAACTCCCTTTTTTTGTATATAGATATACAAATTAATAGATTCATAATGATAATTTCTATTGTCCTATTTTAAGAATCATACATGTATAGTGATTATATATATTTTTTAAATTGTGAAATATCTGAAACTTGAAATAAGCAAAAATAAAATGTAGAGAACATTATATTCTATTAATTTTTCACAATAAGGCATGTTTCTTCGAAGACGTGTAGAAACGTGACATCTTAACAGAAAATTGTTTATGGTCTGCCCCCTTCCGTGACAAGTAAAAAAACAGGATTTAAATAATCCAGACCAAACAAAATAATGATATAAAAGTCACGGTGAGTTATGCTCCAACAAACCAGGTTTGGTCTCATTACAATGATGCTGCTGATTGTCTCCCTGTTGCTAATCAGTCTCCTGGAGACCTAGGTGCATTGAGGTTAGCACAGACTCATCCTGCTTTTCCTTAGTTATTAAAGGTGATCTTTCACAAAGAAGGAGAAGAAAAAATGTGTTCTCTGGACACATGGTAAAATGCAATGCAAAGTTACAAACATGAAAGGAAAAAACTGCAGGATTATTCCATAGCTCTTCCAGTTAGGCTGAAAAAGGAGGAAGGAATGCAGAACAAAAACATCAAAGGGCCAAAGAAAAGAGAAAAACATGAGAAAAGCTCTGAAATATTCAATACCGCGCCCCAACAGGTGGTCAAAGAGCAATGTGAGAACATGCTCTCATTACCATGATTTATAGATGGTGCTTGTAATAAAATTTAGTCATTTGTCTACTTCCACAAACTTAAGAATAGTAATTATTTTATGATAAAGGAAACTACATTCTGCGGTGATGTAATGTTGTGCTCTTTGTTATTTATATGTCAGAATTGCATTGTTGTTAATAACCAGAGGGCCACAGGTTCTAAAAGACCAACAGGTTTTTATCAGGAGGGGAAAGAAGGGTAGTTTCTTTGTTTATGTTCACTTTTATTTTAACCCACTGCAAGGCTGGTTAGAATAAAGATAAATCATTTTATTCAAATAAAAGAAATCTTGCTGGCAAATTTCAAAATGAAAGCAATGTCCACAAATTAACGTTTAACAAATACTGAATTACATTAAATTCAAATCCAAATCAACATTTTTTTGACATACTTAAAAAACAAACATGCTATGGTCGGTATAGATTAAATAATATTTCTAGCCGGAAGTATCTAATAAGATCCCTGAAAAATGTCTATTCTTAAATTTATTTTATATATTTTTTAATGTAATTTATTCAAATGTAATTAAAAAAAAACTTACTTTTATTTTATTTTCGCCAAATTTTCTTTTAGCAGAATGAGTTTTGGATTCTTTATAAGATAGCATTGTCGTAATGAAAATGCATTTCAATCTAATCTATAAAAACAAATTCTGAAAAAAATTATAATAAGAAAAAAATAAATACATAAATTAGGAATTGAAATAAAAGCACAGAAAACAGCAAAGTTATTCTCAAAACTTTTTATGATTAAACTGATTCACTCTATAGGTGGGAAGCTGTAGCGCTTTTTCTCCTCCATCTTCTCTCTATAGGAGTGTCTAAAACCAGGGAAGCTTTAGCATAACTATCCACTCCCTCATTTAGAGGCTGTTTTTTTAGCTGTTAAAACCACCAGACCATACAATGTTTTAAACTGCGGAATCTCATTTAACTTCTAATTTACATGAAATAACAGTAAATTATGGACGACAAGTAACAGCAGCAGATCAGTGATCTTTTAAGACAAGCCTTTTAAGTTTGTCAGCCTTTCACTAAGGCTAATCTCCGCAGACGAACCCTGCTTCTCTAAGATTATTAATACAACCCTAAGGGAGAACAAACTGCAAATCTAGCAACTCTTTTATTAATCTCTCACTAAATTAAGGAGCATTGGTGGGCATCCATTTTCCTGTGGTTTTCCTTTTGCAGGTTTTACACACATTGGATAAACTGTATCAGTTCTAAGCCTAATTTTAAAATGCGGTTACTCATAACATAATGTAATATAAAATACAGTCCTACCTAAAAAGGGAGGAAAAAAAACATCTGAGTTTTTAAAAAAGTAAGCTGTGCAACCAGAGTGTTTTTATGTTGCCTAAATCTATAGCTGGGTACTGAGTTTGCCTTGCAGGTAAGTTTGAATTTCATTTGGCTTTTGCTAGCTCTAAAAAAAGAGGTGAAGAAAGCGGGTAATTAACATATATTTACAAATCACACAGTTCAAACTAATTTAGGTTTTGCAAAATGAATCTCAATTACAGATAAAGCTGGAATGGAAAATTATGAGAATTAAAATGGATGAGTGTTGTTTATGAGGCAGTCTTTAGCAGCTGAAATCATTTTAGTAAAGATATTCTGCTGCCTTTTGTGAGTTATGAAAGTGCACAAAGCAAGAGCGTTTCTAAATTAGGTAGGAATTAATACCCCGCCTGCAGCTTTAATGCACTGCACAAAAACAACAACAACAAAACAAGAGCAAACAGAATTTTACTTTAGTTTTGTGAAATGTTTATCTGCAGCTTACTAATCTCACTGTTAAAAAGGTTTGCAGGTAAGTGCAAGGATTAGATTTTACTGACTGATTTATCTGTCTTAAAACACATACAAATGGAAGAAGCCTCTTAGGGCCGGATCTATCAAAGGTTTGCGTGTATTAAAACGTGAGCTATTTCACTGCGCACGCTAAAAAATGTACAAACTGATCTATCAACAGCGTGCTAAAAGGATTTGGTCTTTAAAACGTGCTAAATAGCGCCTCTTATCCATTTAGTACTTTTTCTGCAATGAATATGCAATATTGGGCGTTTACACGCAAAAGTGCGTCTTGTGGGAGGAGAACATGTAAATATATTAATTTAGCACTCGCAAAGTGATTTATCAAACCTGAAAGCAATTTTGCTAACAGTATCTGACTCTATATTTAACACGTTTCAAAAGAAGGTGCAAATGGTCTGTATGCGTAATTGCGCACACATGGCAGCGGTTATTGCCGCAAGAAGGAGACATGGAAATGAAGCAAGAGAGCGCCAGAGAGCGCGTTTCACTCGGGTGAGTATTTTTGGAATAGGCGAGGAAGCTATCATCAAGGCTGCTCGTTTATCCCCAGCATTTACCATTTTTAGACTGCAATTCCAGTGATTTGCTTCTCACAGAGCGTCAGCTGTACTTGTTCCTCAATGCTGGTCAGAGGCATCTCATCTACTGTGCCCCCTCCTGTTTTGTTTGCAGATGTTTTGTTATATGCCAGTTTTTCTTTGGTTCGCCTTCTAATATCCTGGTATCTTCTTTTTACTTCATCAACTGTTATGAAGGTTTCACCAACAGCGTTTACTTTTATTACTGATTTGTTCATATAGTTCCTCTGTATGACAGGCACACTTCTTTGCTGTAGATCTCACTTAAATGTTTGTTGTACCTCAATTTCCATGGGGTCGAATTTCCTTATCTGCGCCTTCTGCTGTCCAAACTCGCCATGCCGCAAACCACCAAACGCGCAAAACCATCATTTAAATAGGGCGTCTCCAACAGTTTTGCACCTGCCACCAGTTACGCAATCGCTCTTGTTAAATCACCCGCAAACCATGGTTCAGCCCCTCGCGCAAAATTCCAGTTTGCGAGCGCAAATTACTGACAATCTTCACAGATATCTTATAACACATTATTCAATAAAGGTGCTGTTTACTGTTGTAGATATTTGGAGTTTGATTAGCTGGCATAAAACACCTCTATATGTTGTTAAGGAAGAAATTTCTAAAAAGTTAACTTTGGAAAAAAGTTTGGCTCTTTCTCTTCCTCTGGATCCCAGGTCCTCTCGGCGGCCACGTGTAGCCACAAGGAAAACAACAATGTGTGTTGACGTCACAGAATTACCGAGTTTAATCCAATATAAGACAATGCATAAACTTACACCAGAAACTGCAGAACAACGGAGACATACATTCATTTACCTGACATAAATGGAGAGAAGGAAAGAAAGCGAAGACGTACAAAGACATCTTTGGAGAGTTGCAAGAGCAAATCTGATTTGTTACTTCTGTGTAGAAAGTTTTATCCTCTTGTATTTAATTTATTCAAAAAAGGTGTACCTTTGCTCCTCCAACCAGGAGCTATCTCTGACCCCTTATCTGAAGCCTAAAACCCCTGCAGTGTTTACGGCCTCTCACAGATGAGTGTGAAAGGCCAGAACTTCCACTATATTGTTTTACGACACAGACAAAAGGCATTTTAGACGATCCTAGCAAACCATCCGCTGCAGCCACAGGCAAAACAAAGGTCAGCAGGCCAGAATAAGTCACTGAGGCCCCGTTCACCAGAGTCAAAACGAATACGAAACGCTGATATTTTCCAAAACGTTTGCCGTAAAGACGGAGACGTAAAATAAATGTGAAAGTCCACACGAATGCATGAAAACGCTGCAAAATGTATGCCAGGCCTGTAAGTGGCGCTGTGGTGCCAAAGCAAAAATAAGCGACGAAATGTTGGGCATGCGCACTAATATTTATACATGGTTGCCCTGCGGGTCCATTTTCGTGGTTAAGCCAAATTCAGGTGCTGAACTATGTGGTCGATATTGCTCTGTTCTTCCTGGAGATATTCCAGAAGAAGAAGATTCTGTTGTAAGCCCGACAGCAGGGTGAGTAGCATTAGCAGCAACGGCGCCATTGTTGTTGTGATACTGTGTTGCGCATGCGTGTTTAGAGGCGACGCGATGACGCATGCGTGCAAAAAAAAATATGCGGTTAGAGCGTAAAGATGGAAACGCGAAAACGGCGTTTCGAAATCTTCCCACTCTGAAGGCTGAATAAAAAAAAGATCATTTACAGACCCCCGAAACGCCGGCTTCGTATGGATGAGAGGCTGGTTTGGTGAAAAATTTGTGCGTTTAGGCCAGGGTTCGTCTTCGTGTGGACGGGGCCTGATTTAAAACCACAATTTAGGCAATTTGAATCAAGACTAGCTTATTTAAAATTTATTTTCTCAACAATGTCCACCTGAGATTTAAGGCAGCACAAATGTAAAGAAAATAGAATTTATTTCAGTAAACTATGATGTAATTTAACACCTTTTAAGTTCTGTTTTATTTCCTTTCTTCTTTAGATTAGAAAATCCCCCAGAAAAATCAGTCTTTTAAGACTTTTTTGTTTACATTAAATGATTAATTTTAAGTAAAAAAAATGTAGCTGACTGAAAAGTATGTCTATATGCATTCATATATATATATATATATATATATATATATATATATACACTTTTTTTTTTCTTTACAGTGTCCTTTCTGGCGATGTGGCAATAAGAATAATTGTCTTGATGACAAAAAGAGAGCCAAAAAGATTTTCCTTTCACAAGTGAAGCAGTGCGGCTGTTGCCATATTATTCCGCTTGATTTATGCATATTAATAGCTTTGTTATTATTCAAGCAGGGGGTATTTCAGATTATTTGGACACTACAATGTAAGTAGAACAGAAATCTAAAAAAAAGGAGAAAAGATAAAACATCTTCAGTCTGCTTAATCACCTGCAAAGAGATTCAAAAAGAACAACACAACCAACGGATATAGTATAAGAGATACAAAAATGTAACACCTTGATACTATGGCTGAAGTATAAGGAGTATTATTTAATCTGATATGTATACTGTGGTAGCTGAAGGTAAGAATATGGGCTTTCTGTATGGAAGTGAATCTCTAAGTACCTGGAATCAAGCACCTGTAGTTGTTTGTGAGAGTGCACTTGTGCATGTAAAGTTTATCCAAAGGAAAAATCCTCAATAGTGGTTGTGAAGAGCCGAAGACCTCCCCTGCAGAGCATCTAGGGCTCTTGATGTACTGGTCGTTCTACATTCCTACCCTCACCTATGGTCATGAAATCTGGTTCATAACTGAAAGAAAAAGATCCTGGATACAAGTGGCTGAAAAGAGCTTTCTCCGCTGGGTGGGCTCTCCCTTAGAGATAGGCTGGGGAGCTTGTTCATTCCGGAGAGATGTGAAGTAAAGCCGCTTCTCCTTTGTATTGAGAGGAATCAACTGAGGTAGCTCAGACCAAACCTTTTAGGAGGCCACCTGGAGGCCTCCCTCGGGAGGTGTTCCTGGCATGTCCCACTGGGAGGAGGCCCAGGGGATGACCCAGGATACTTTGGAGGGACTATGTCTCTCGGCTAGGCTGGAAGCACCTCAAGCTTTTCCCAGCAGAACTGGAGGAGTCAGTGGAATGGGAGTCTCTGCTGCCCCATAACCCGGATTAAGGGGAGGAGATGACAAGTACAAGTATGACAAATACAATTAAAATACAATAAAAACATGTCAATAAAAGTATAAGTACTGATATTCTTAAAACTATATTATTTAAGTAAAAGCAAATAGAACAGCAAAGTAACACGACTCTTAAAAGTATCTATTTTCCTACATGTTACGGGAGAGTCTGGGAGCAGTTGCAGCACTTTTCTCTGCACGTTTTTTCTATGAATTATTTTAAGGCGAATCGACCCATATTAACAATTTATTTATGTATTAAATGTACATCTGTCAGCTTGCCCATCATGTTTGATTCTGGTTATGTGGGGAAGATGTTCCCCACAGTGGGAAGGATAGGGCTTAAAATATCGCTATCACTGGTGCACTGTAGCAAGGACATGTACTCATGTGTCTGTCAATTTAACAGCAGCTTCAGAATGTTTCCTGAGCTTTAGTGAACTCCAATGGTCAGACTGTTTTCCCAGAGCAACTTTAGTTTTATCCCTCCTGGAATCAAACATCTTGTTTCACGTCTGATGCTGGACTTTTTTTTTTGTTTTCCCAACTACAGTGGGAGTTTCTAACTCACTTGCCATTCATGGTGTTGCTTGTTAAGCCAACCATACGCATGCTCAGTGACGTTATCCCAGTTACAGTTTGATGTTATGGTAAATATACACAGAAAGGCCATATTTGCTAACACATTGAGCAAAAACAAAGCATAAAAGACAAAAATAACAAATACCAACAGGACGCTGTAATGCATCACAATAATATTGCATGTAACCAGAGGTTACTGAGGTATAAATGACTATGTACCCTTAACTAGCTAAGTGGTTGTAAGTTCATAGAATACATGAAAAAAACTGTCATACCTGAAGAAAACTATTTTTTCCATTAAATTTAGGAGATGAACCCTCATTTTACTTCATTTCTGTGGGGTAAGAGGAAGGTCCAACTGAGCATGTTTCTGATTCAAGGAAAAGGACTCAGTGAAAACAACAATATTCTTGTCTTTAGGTGTATTGTTCTCTCAACTATCCATCAGAAAAAACAAGAATAAATAAAAAGATAACGCAAGAAAACATAAGCTGTTTGGTGAATCATGATGATAAACATTAACATCCATCTAAAAGTAAAGCTGATGTCAAAGGTCATCTGGTGTCAGGAGGAAGACTGAGAAGTTGCTCTAACTTCGAGATTGTTCTACAAAATCCTCCATTTTCCTTTGAGCCACTTCAGAGGCCCTCATTGGAGACAGACATATCAAACATTTCACTTACTATCACCAGTTTCTGCTGCCAACGTACATATTATGTATTGATAATGCAACCATGAAGAAAGTTTGATTTCCTAACCATTAGGCGAAAGATTTCTTCTCCCAGCTCCAGTTTTTTTTTTTTTTTTGTTCAGGGCTCCTTTGACTCTGTCACACACGATTCATAATTCATCCCAGTCTTCTGTATTACAAATGGCCCCGGATTAGGACAAATCAGGGCTCTCCAAACGATCAGGAGGGAGATGGATTCCTGAATGCTATGTGTCAACGGAGAAATTGGCAGAGGAGTGACAGCGGCTCCGGAGAGGGGCCAAACAATGCCGCCTGAGTCGTGGGAGGAAATCACACTGTTCCACATGAGACAAACACAATTTCATATTAATGAATAATTGAGAAAGTTTAGAAGAGTGTTGAGACGAATGTGCATGAGTGTCAGATGTATCTGTGTCACTGTAATACTTTGAATGTTTCCAGCTGAGCAGCTGTATTGTGTGGAAGTGAGCAGATTGATCAGACATGGAACAGAGAAAGATTTCGGGAAATATCTAAATACTTTATGAATAGGAATCATAATCCACTTTTTGTGTATCTCGATAAATCAATCCTTGACATTAACCTAAATAAAAGGATTTGTTTTATTCCAAACAGCGATCATGAATTTTCTGAGCTTCTGAATGGACCGCCTGGAAGATGAGCGTTATCCCAGATTCTCCACGTGTTTACGGCTCATCAGGATGAACTTGTGCCAGAGCTTGTTAACCTGTGCCTCAGTAACAAGGTTGAGCTCGTTTGTTACATGAGAGGGGAGGAGGAGAAAGGAGGGGGGTGGTCGACTCTGAGCACGCTGCCTTGACTGGAGATGAGGGCGCTGCTTTCTCCCCCATCCATGCTAATCATCCCAGCTCTGCACATAATTAAAGCCTCGCTACCCCTCTCCTGTGAAATGCAAGGGAGGACTTATGTGCATCTCCCAACGTAGCTAGAGGAGGTTTGGAAAACTTCTGAACATCCACGGTCCATTATGTATAATCTCAAAACACATCCCCAAGTACGAGGAAAAGAAACTTTTCATTTTTAATGACAAAATCATGAATTATTCTATTTATTGTGTACTCTTACTCTTTCAAAGGTATCTGGTCCATGAAAGGTGAAGCTGAACCAGGAAAGGCTGCTTGCCTTTAACTAGGACTTAGTGGCTGCTGATGGCACCTGTTGCTGGCAGCAGAAATGAGCCGGAGCTAAATGAGAGCAACATTAAAGGGATTTTATTTTAGCTGTGACGTTTTCTTCACTTCTTTTGTTTTACTTGTAGCTTCTCTGAAATCCTTCACTTTTCTTTAAAAATGGTGAAGACAGTGGATTAGTTGGCAGAAAGTTTGAAACTCCTTTATACCCAGAAGGATCAGACACTGGGCCCTAACCTCGTTTCACACCCTCATTTTTATGGAGTGAATCTTTTACTTTCGAAAGCGAAGAACATGTTTTTTTGAAGGCAAATCAAAGAAAAGTAATCCAGAGATGAAACCTCGAAAAACTTCTTAATTAATAAAAAGTTTTAAAAAGTAACTTTGCTGTTTTTTCAAATTTTGTCGTCAAAATTTTATTTCAGTTTTGCCTTTCATATTTCCTTGTTTTCTTTAAAAAAAAAACATTTTATTTATTTTTTTTTTTGCATGCCTTATATATATATCTATGTTTTATATTTTCTTTTTTCAGATTTTTATTTAGAGTTTTTATACTTTCTATTTTTTTTATTTCTGTTTATCAGGTTGTGTTTGAATCAATTGCATTGTTTTCAAATCTGCTTCAGAGATTACTTTCTCTTCAATTCAAGCTCTCATTCTTGATGCACACTTTCACCAATATAAATTAGCTTTAGCTTCTCTCTTTGGAGGAAATCCTGCCCCAAGAAGTGAAGAAAATGTGATCCATAAAACACAATTAGAAAAGAATGCATATTGTGAAACTTAATCTGAAAAGGAGAAATTCGGATAAAAAATGTAAAACTATAAAATATGTAAACAAACAAAAAAAAAAATCATTATAATAAGTAAAGTCTAAAGAAGTAAAAAGATTTGAAAAAATAAAGTAAGCATAATTTCTGGACTGCTTTTGTTTTTTTTAAAGGTCATTTTTTAAAACCTGCTCTTTGCAACAATGCTGGGACAACATTCCTTCCATACTTTATTAGCACTTGAGTGCATGCTAATAGGATGGGAGGGTTTATTCATACCTCAGCTCTTACTCTGGAGAAGGAGTAGAAGTAAGGAGGTTTACTTTCTAGGTACAGAAAACGGAAAATCTTTTCAGGGAGACATCTGAAAATGAATGTGTTGATATTTTTTCAGCTAATGGGATTTTTATTTAATCACTGTAATGAATGTAATACATTCAGTATCACTGTTAACATTTGGATCCGCATATAGCCAAAGATTACAGGTGCTGGTCATAAAATTAGAATATCATGAAAAAGTAGATTGATTTCAGTAATTCCATTTAAAAAGTGAAACTTGTATATTATATTCATACATTACATACAAACTCATATATTTCAGATGTTTATTTTGTTTAATTTTGATGATTACAAATGACAACAAATGAAA
>JAGKQL010000001.1:46133439-46155176 GCA_018398635.1 Cyprinodon brontotheroides | reverse complement strand
AGAGAAGCCAGGATAGGTGAGATATGATCTCTCTTTTTAATTTTCATCAGAACTCTGGCTACAGCATTTTAGATCAGCTGAAGGCTTTTAACTTGTGGACTTCCTGATAGTAAAGAATTACAACAGTCCAGCCTTGAAGTAACAAATGCATGGACTAGTTTCTCAGCATCAACCCCTAGATAAGATATTTCTAATTTTTGCAAATTCTCAGAGACTTTCACCAGAGCTGTTAATCGAAGAAGCACAGGAAAATTTACATTTAACCTTCAATAAATGCTGCGTTTGTCATCTTGGAAAATGCATTTTGAGCTCTTGATGACTTTGGAAAGATATATTATGTTTTTCTTCCAAATGTTTTTATTCATTGAGATTTTTTAGATTGACTCTACAGCTGTGGAGCTCTTACCAACAGTTTTGGTTTCTGCGCAGCCCTCTGGAGATTTGCTTCTACATGCATTAGCCGTGTTGTTTCATGTGAAACAGCCTGGTGTGCGGGCCAGACTCACTTTTCGGTGTGTCTCTGATTTTACCTCCTGACTCTTTCCTTCTGTTTAGGATAACTATCAGATCCCTTCCAGCTCAATAAAACATACAGAATAAGCCTCTGGTCTGGTTTTGAGTCATTTCCAAACGTTAAGCTGTGATACATGGGCGGTTACTGAATTAGTTCTTAGCTTCAACTTTTTTTTAGAATACAACCTAAAAGTATTGAAATCCTCTAAATAAAAAGAAAGGATCTGATCCAACAGGCTTCATACAATCAGGTTTGACAGTCTGTACTCTGGAAGGTAAAGTCAAACCAAAAATACAAGGAAAGTAATTATAGCTCAGCAAATAGGCCGGTTCTGATGTAGTTCATGGCTCCCTGAACCTGAATGAATGTCCTTCAGTGAGTGGGAGATAATAATTCATGCTTAGGGCCTCCAGAAATACCAACAGGTCTTAACAACAACTCCTCTTTCACCGGCATTGTGCACCTTTCTTTATTGAGGAAGGCAAATTGAGAATGTATAATTCAATAAGCAGTGTACTAAAGAATTAATATATTCAAGTTAATTATGCCACTGTGTGAGGGAACAGTTGTACATCGGATTACCAAAATGATTTTTACTTTTGACCTTGGTCTCTGCGGATCAGCTTCATTACTAGATTGTAGTTATGGCTTAACATTTTAAAACAATTCACATGGAGTAGCTCTTTATTTATCATTCATTTATGATGTTCTTGATCTGAATAAAACATGGCTGAAAGGTGGGAGTGTGGTGGAAATCTTTCGGTGGCCGAATTAGATGGAAAATTTATTTATTCATGTTTATGTTAAGTTTAATCAAAAGCTGCCCCCACGGTGGGGATATGAGAAGAACTGACCGACGTAAAGCATTTTCAGTCAAAGACCTAATGATGGCTAAAGGTTTTAATGAGAGCAACTTCTGTTCCACTTAACTTCGGAGGTACTGCATCTGCTCTGAGCTAAGAAAATGTCTGCAGGTGATAGGAGCTCTCTTATTGTATATCCTGCAGAACTGGTCCTGCTGGGACCTGCCTGAGGCCCATCTTGAAGCTACAGTCTCTCTAACCTGCTTTAGAAGTTCTTAGGAGTTTGCATTTCTACTGCACCGAATGGGTCACTGAAACACCTTGTAATTTCTGCTCTTACTATTCCTGGTATGCTGCGATGAGTATTAAAGGTAATTTTATATGACATTTTTAAATTGATGTCATGTCCTCAGATGCAGGGTGCTGGGCTCGGTTTGTTTCGGTGTTGTTTTCCTTCTTCACTCAGCAGGATATGATTGACAGGTGAGGAGCAGTTGCTGCGCATCATCAGCGCCAATCAAGGAGCAACATAAGAGGAAATCTCCTCCGTGAGAAGGACTGTCCTCTCTACTGCGTCAGATGCTTGCTTAAACGTTTCTACTGTCTTCTCTCGCTAAACGATTCGACCTCTTCCTCTTGTCCTCTTATGGAGCCTCCACTTGTTTCCTAGATGGTTCAACTCTCAAACCTGTGCTATCTTCATCGCTCCTTCCTTTATGGATTCCCCTTTGGCTGTAATATAATTTCACATGTCACAGGAGGTTCTGCAATCTTTAGAAATAATCATCTCACCATTTGGGAGCGTACCAAATTAATTATTATTTCTTGCTCTCAGCAGAGTCACTCTGATGATAAAATATAAAATAAAATATGTTAATATTAAATATCTTTAATTGTTGCCTTCAGAAGAGTCAATCCAGTTTCACAATTATCTTACACATAAGTAAATCACTCTTTTTTCCGTTTTTCCGATAGTTTTTCCAGGTTATCACGTTCTGCTGTTGCAATATTATATCGTTTTGTGTTTTTTTTCTCTTTTCATTAATAAAACAAACAAAAAACACCTTTGTTTATGTATACAACAACAGAGGAGGTATGATACTGTGCCTTTGCACAAGGAGTAAATAAAGAAGTAATGAGGCTAAACAAGTTTTGCTCCTCTCGACAAATTCGAGAAAATTATAATTAAAAGTCCAAGATCCAGTGTGAAAACATGCAAACACATTTTTGATTGCAAGTGGAAAAGCCTGGAACAGAACTGGGAATACAGTCAGAAAGCTGGTGATCAATGAAGCAGGAGCTAAAGCTGTAGCGGAAGTGGCTGAAGAGTTGATGGAAGTCAGAAAACATCATTCATATTAAAGATTCTATTGAAAGCAATGTTATTCTTAGTCCCCACTGTCTAAGTATAAACAGAACTACAATTCAATTCATTTTATGTATATAGTGCTACTTCACAAGATGTGTCATCTCAAGGCACTTAACAATTTAGCCAGATTATAGAGTCAAATTGATTCAGTTTCCTTTCTAAGAAAAAGCAGCTGATTGCATCGACTCATTGACTCAAAGGCAATCCCTCACACTAAGCATGAACTAGAAGAGTCAAAAGTAGTTGTACAAGAGTATAAACTAGAACTTAGATTTGCTATAAATGCTTTATGCCCAAAAATTACTGAACACCATCAGGATGGTTGTGATTTGTTTAGAAGCTTATTCTGTCATGATAAAAAAAAATTGTTGTCTACTTTGGCCACATAACGTGACTACAAGCCTTTAATATTGAAAGTGACCCAAATCTGTGATGGATAAAAGGATTTGAAACAGATAGAACAAGGTTCCGAAAAATCAACAGAGACAACTGAGTTTATTATATGAGTTGGTGATTGACTCCACCTAATGGTCTGGAGAGCTTTCCTTATGTAGAGCTTGTTCTCCAGCTTTTAATAACTCAAAGTTGATTTTGCAGCATACAATAGTTTTCCTTTAAAAACGGTTATTGTGTCTGTATTCTGGCACCATTTATCTATCTGTTGATGTGTCAGACTATGACTGGTCTTTGCTTCTCTCAATTTTCTGTGATTGCAGTATTTCCATTATGAAGAGTTTTTGCATGATTTTTATTTGCGTGTATTTTGTGTGTAAAACATTTTTTCTGTGTTTGCAGGACTTTCAGTATTTGTAGCATGTTTGCTCCTCTTGTTTTAGAAGATGTTAAATGTTTTTTGTAATTATACTTAATGGAGAAAAAATGTCAAAATACACAATTTAAAAAATTAAGGCAAGGCAAGGCAGGTTAATTGTATAGCACAATTTAGTACATGGACTATTCGAAGTGCTTTAAATTAACTAGATAATAAAATATAAGACATGTTAAAGCAGAATAAAAGCAAATAAATGTAAAAAAAACACCATAAAACAGTTGAACTACAACTTTAAACTAATAATACCACAGTAAACAGTTTAACTTCAACAGTCAAAGGCAGCTCTAAAGGAATGGGTTTTTAACTTAAAGAACTCAGGCTTTCATTACTTTTCCAGTCTTCTGGGAGTTTGTTCTAGATAAGTGAAGCATAGGAAGTAAATGCTGCTTCTCTATGTTTGGTTTTAGTTCTGGGTGAACAGATTAGGCTGGAACTAGAAGACCTGAGTGGTCTATAGCTCAAGCCTATTCAACTACAATTAAATAGGATTTATAGAGCAGTAATTCAATTTTTTGTTTTGAATAAAAAGCCAAACTCTGAGTCAATTGAATTGCTTACAGAATGCCTCTGGTATTAGCTTTTCACTCAGCTTAAGTCTAAGGATTTTTTTTTAAAAATAGGAGTGGATACACAAGAGAAGGTTTGTCTTTTTTCTTGGTTGTCTTGCAAAATCTGCTTTTTCTTGGAGCTTATCCAATTGCAACCATAATGTTGATGGCCATTGATGTTGGTTTACGTCCTTCTCATAATAATAAAGGGATCAATATGAATCAGAATGAGAGTGCAGACAATTACACTGAAGTTTCTCATGTTTTAAAGGCAGTTGACTTGTTTTTTTATTCATCTACACACAGAGAACTCTTTGTCCAGGTTTCTTTTTTTTTCTTTATTCTTTTAGGCCTGTGGTGGGTGTTGAAGGAATCTGATGAAACTTTTTTCTCCATTCTCGTCTTTTTGTGGTTATTTACTGAGATGAACTCATCAAACTCTCACTCTTATGCCATAAAAAGGCTTTTGTCAGAATGGACATATTGTACAAAAGCAAATGATGCAAAAAGGTGAAATACGGGAATATCTCTCAAGCTCAATTTAGCCTGCCTTATCTCCTCACTCTTCATCAGCCTTGCCTCTCCCGCCTCGCTTCTGTCTGCGAGTCTGTTTGGCTTTTTCAGATGTGATGTGAGCATAGTATTCTCTCAGACCGAGGCAGTTACTTTGTGCACAGCCACTGCCTGCACATTGATGGTATTGCACTGCTGCATCCCCCAAGTAATATTAAATTTGCAACTGGCCCTTTTAAAGTCTTTTTCATGGGATGTATGTTTTAGAGAGTATGTCAATTCTTAAAGACGCCTTTGGCTTTTATCTGTCGTTTTTAAGAAAGCTTTCAATAAGGACTGAGGCGAAAGCTCAATGTGGCGCAGGCCTCTTTTTGCGTGCATAAACTGCATATAAAAACCTAACTTCAGATGCAAAAGGCTGATATGTTGTGACTTAAAACTGCCTCAACAAAGCTGGGGCTTCAATATTGATGAATTTAAACTAAAGTCATCTCAACAATGATTCAATGTTTTCTCTTCTCTTTTTAAAGCTTTTTTCTTTGTCATTAGGATCTAACTCTGCATTCCTTTTTATGCAAAACTTCCACCCCTCCACTCCCACTGCAATCAGATATTTGAAGCCTTGGCTTGTGCTCTGAACTATACCCTCCTCCTGCTTTGAAAGAAACTTGCAGAGTCTATTCATCTCGCACTGAAGGCAATTTACAAAATAACCTCAAGCTATCATGTTTGTTTTTCAACAGTCTCCAGGCTCCAACTGTTCTGTTGACCTGCATCCCTTGTAGGGTGCCAGGGTGAAGCCAGAGTACAATTACTTCTTATTAGGGCTCTGACTCCTGATACACCTCCACCTGGAGGGGGGAACCATCAATTTCACACATGTTAAACTTCTTTTAGCAAGGAGTTCAGCAGATATAAGTAAAGAAAGAAGGTGATCTGGACTTGGTGCTACAGTCTCCAGCTGAGTTCAGAAATCGCTGATCAGTATCGCTCACCACTGAGACAGACCGTCTGCACTTTATAAACCACAAGAGTTTATCAGATGAATGCAGACATAGATGGCCAGATATGAAATAACACAATGTTCCCTGAGTAATGACAATATTGTGACAAAAAGACCTATTTATCTTAAATGGACAGTATTTAAATAATTTGGCTTTTTATTAGCAAGAATCAAGTATTACTTTCATTAATTCATATTCTGACAAACTCGAGTAATAATTGTATTGAAAAAGGAAAGTGTTACCATAGCTTGGTTGAGTTGTGTATAACTACACAGGTGGCAGTGCACCCAATAGACAAAGCTATGTGGCATAGCCATCTTTGACAAACTTGACAAATGTGTTTTAGCATGAACATATTTTTGGTGAGCTAAGCCTTGCAGCAAGAAGGTTCTAGGTTTGATTCCCAGCAAGGGGTCTTTCTGCTTGGAGTTTCTATCTTCTCCCTGAGTGTGCATGGGTTCTCTCCGGGTACTCCGGCTTCCTCCCACAGTCCAAAAACATGACTGTTAGGTTAATTGGCTTCTCTAAATTCTCCTTAGGTGTGTGTGAATGGTTTTTTGTCCTGTTTGTCTCTGTGTTGCCCTGCGATGGACTGGCGACCTGTCCAGGGTCTACCCCGCCTCTTGCCCGTAGACAGCTGGAGATAGACACCAGCATTCCTCACGATGCCACTTGGGATTAAGCGTGTCAGAAAATGGATAGATGGATGGATATTGTTAGTGAAAAAAGCAAAAATAAAGGTAGATAACTTTCTGTGGAAATGGAGGACCATCCGTACTCCTAATGAGAAGAAAGAAAAGGAAAATAAATAACTATCTCTATAGTTATGCTGCTATAGTTGTAGGCTGCTGGAGGGAGCAGGGACCACTTTTCATTATTCTGCTTCATTCTATCTCTTTTCTCGCATTCTGCAACATTGAGTCAACCTCTAACTTTATGATCTCCGATCTTCATCTTCATCTGGTCTGGTCCTGTTTGGCTGTGACTCCCTCCTGGAGAGAAATAACAGCTGAACTGCTGCCATCAACACGTTTGAGTTAGACTTAGACAGACTATTATAATTTTGTACACTCAGAGTGTATACAAAAATAAATTTCGTTCAGTACGGCTCTAAAGACATTTTATTTTTTTTAAGTGCAGCCTTGATGAAGGTAAGCAGCAGTGACAATATCAACATATGACCCACAATATATTAGTTACAGTTCAACATTCCGGAGTTTTTTCTTTTGAGAAATCAATTTTAACAACATTCAGCCATCTGATGGCAGTGGGAAAAACTGTTCTGGAATCTGCTGGATCTGCATCGGATGCTCTGGAACCTCTTTCCAGAGGGCAGCAAAGGGAACAGTCCATGGTGGGGTGTAAGGGGTCATTTATGATATTACAGGTTAGAGGACCGCGCGCTGGGATGAAATGTCTTTAATGGAGGAAGGAGCCCCCATGATCCTCTCTGCTGTTCTCACCTTCCTCCAGGTCTGGCGCTGCAGCCCCACACCCACACAGTGAGACAGCTGGTCAGAACGCTCTCTATGGTGCTTCTGTAGATGGTGGTGAGGATGGGTGGGGGCAGGTGGGCTCTTCTCATCCTCCACAGGAAGTACATGCGCTTTTGTGCCCTTTTGATCAATGAATTAGATTAATGATTAAGATTATTGATGATATTTGGGCTAGGGGCTCAGGTTTTACTGTGAGTAACTGGATGTGTGTTCTTTTATCCCTTTGACATGAAAACTGGCTCAGAGTATGTCTGATTAACCGTTTTTTTCCCAGACAGAGCTACATGTGGAGACGGTTTACTGTTAGCTTTTTTAATATAGAAAGTATTTACAGATCAGTGTTTCTATGTTCCTTTTTTGTGTCTGCTTCTACTTGAACCCCAGTCGGACTCAGCAGAAGGACACTCACACTGAGCCTGGTTCTGCTGGAGGTTTCTTCCTGTTAAAAAAGGAGTTTTCTTCTCGACTGTCGCTGCTTGCATGCTTGACATGAGAGATTGCTGTAGAGTCAACAATACAATGAAGTAAATATTTACTGTTTCTACCTACTCCAGGGGGAGATAATTCTGTAAATTCAAAGATCAGATGTATTCAGCTGGTTTTCCTGAACCTTTAATCTGACTGGATGGATCCAAATTTAAATGGAAATTTATTTAACTTTACCCAAACTTCAAAATGGAAAGGACAAGAGAAAATGTTGTCAAATTCAGGAAGTTCTATAGATATTTATTTTCTAGTGATGGTTTAAAGAAAATGGCTTCCCTCTCTTACAGGTGCTCATTTTAATGTTGGTCCTTTGAAATTAAGTGGGAAGCCAGATGATTTAAAAATACATGAAAGGGTCAATTATGTGAGCTTTAAAAAGTAGTAAAACACAAAGCAGTTTTAAAGACACACTATGCAACATTTTCAGTTAATTAATGTGTTCCATAACGTTTTGGATGATTAAATGAGTCATTTCAGGTCGAACAAAGGTTTTCTCGGCCGCCCTGGTGGTCTGTAGGGGAAATACCGCACTTGCAATTCAGGAGCCCACGGCCCGCACCCACAGGCTCAGAAGTCTCGTGCATCGCGAGAGTCAGTCTTGCTTTAGGGCGAGAATTTGGCTAACTACAATCTTTGTTATTTAGACACATGCATAACAAATAATGTATGAAAACAAAACAACAAAATAGTCACTTACCGCAGTAGACATGGTGATTCGTTGCGTTCGCCTGTCTGCTAAGCTCAAAACAACCGCGCCTGGCTTGACGGAGAAACCAGGAGAACAGCTGAGCATATTTACGACAGTGCACTTTTACTTTCACCCTCTGGGGGGAGCCTCACTGGAAAATCAACACCGGTTGCATAGTATACCTTTAACAATACCTTAATTGGTTATTAACACTTTTCTTAAAATTTCCAAATGTTGTTTTTAACCCTATTTTTATTTTTATTTTATTAAACTAATGCAATTATACAACATAAAGGCAATATCTAGCATGTTGTAGGCCATGATATGATGAATGAATTTCAAGTTTTCATAGGTAAAAAGCAATTTGGCAAGTCCGAAAGAGACAGAAGTCTTTTTTTCTTTTTTAACAGTAACAACTGCTCACAGTTTTCTCTATGAGACTGATTCTTGCTTTACCTATAGTTTTGATTCACACATAAAAGTAATCTTAGGAAATGGCAGAGAACATCAATGCAAATGAGAGTTTACATCAGTCCTAATTACTAATTATGGGTTTACGTTCATTATATTTAAAGTTAGATAGATAGATAGATAGATAGATAGATAGATAGATAGATAGATAGATAGATAGATAGATAGATAGATAGATAGATAGATAGATAGATAGATAGATAGATAGATCAATCTAATATTAAATGTAGATCAAGATGAATAAATGAGTTCTGCTTAAATATTATCTAACTCATCTTTATCTGTTAACTGTACCTCCTTTTCAGATCTGGAATCTATACCAGTGGCGGATTTAAGGTTAAGGGATCTGATAGCCTCAGGCAAGTTATTCTAAGAGCCCCCTGATGTCAGTGAGACTGCCTGGCAGAATAAAAGGCAAGGCAATAAACTGGGGGAAAAAGTAGCACACACGCATTGAAATGGGGGCCTCCCCGAGGCGATGGCCCAACTGGCCCATGGTTAAATCCTCCACTGAAAGTAATAATCACACCAGAGCCCTGCAAAGGGAAGGCTAGGAAAAAGAGTGGGGGAAGACACCGAGGTACCAAAACAAAAGCCCCCTCCGTCTCCGTCCCGCCTTCTTTGTGTCTTTAATCTAAGGGGAGTGGGGGAAAAAAGACGGCAAAATCTTGGCGCATAGAAAGGGAATTATAGGGGCTGTGATGATGACTGATGGCTAAGTAGAACATGATCTGAAACAGATCACAGGGGTTTATCGTAGCTATGGCAGCCGTTCTGATGTGTTTGCAGATATGAGCATTAGGCTGGTGCTCTAATCCTGTCCATCGGCTACGGCTGGTTCCCCTCAGATCCCTTACAAAGGGTTAATGATCCTATAAAAGCCTTAAACAGCGGGCTTTGCAGTTATTACACAGTTCCTTTTGTAACCCTGACTGAATGATGAAATAGATATTGTTTTATTTGCACCTTCGTCAATAAGGTGGATAAAAAATCCTCAGTTTCTAAGGATCAATTCTATTCATCGCTGCTCATGTTTACATTCCAGCACATGACAGTTGATATATCCAGTTATTGTGATGATTTTGTCTTATGGACCTAAGCTCCTAATTTAAAAATTTTATTCAAATCTAAGTGTGTGGAGGTGGGATGATCCAATATACATATGAAAAAATAAGACGTCCATTAGGAGAACACTTTCCAAGCAGGAACACGGCTTCATTGTCACCGCTTTTGTTCCTCGTGGCAAATCGTAAGAGGTTGATCGGCCATGCAGATTGTGACAGGAAAGGTCAAACTAATTAGCGCTCCCTTTGAACCTCCCCTTGAAAGCTCATGATGTCTTCATGCACACTTGACAGAGTTCAAATTAATCAGGGCCCGTCCTATATGCTGCCAAACCCAAACTTTTTGTTCAGAAATGCTAATTTGAGAAGCCAAACATTTGGTTTTGTTAAACAGGCATGCTGGTTTTAATTATTTTAGCTTTTTGTTCATTTAAGATAAATAAATAAAGATGGTTTTAAATTCAAAGCAGGGACTACATACAGCCATTAGGAAGGGAATGTTTTATTTTGCATTGAAACCTGAACAATTCTATTATCATTTTCATTTAGATATGTTAAATAAAGCATATCATTACGCTCTTCTGGGTACTAAGTGGTATTTTAAGAGTCCATAAATTCAATTAAGTAATGTTTAACGCCGCCCCTGGACCGTGTTAGAGCAGTTACACACATGATGCAGGGAGGGGTTGTGTCAACCATTTTTAAGAGTTATTACTCAGGATTTACATTTATATTGTCTCGTTAATAGTATGCCCATCTTCAGCTGAGAGGGGCCTCAGATGCTTTGAGGGTCCAAGCTCATTCTTTTTAACTCAAAACTGCATCCCATTTGTCATGATACATAGCTTGGAAAAAAATCTCTGCTCATTCAGAGGCTGTCATTACAGCCGTCCCGTTAGCCACCTAATGCACAGTTTAGCAGCCACCATGGAAAAATGCTAAAGAGGTCCTGACAACTCCTGGGGGTTGGCTAAGTGTGAGCCAAGGGTTTGTGTGTGTGAATGTGAGCTCACATTAGTGTTGGAAAAAGGGGGTAGGACAGGGGTCCCAGTGGTTGTTTGCCTGTTTTCCATCAAGAGCCCTCATGTCCTTTATCCCCTTTGTGGCAGAAGCCCTCCTCGGGCAGTTCCCTCTGAGGGGGATCTAAAAAGAGCAGCTGCTGGGGAATGAGTGCCATTTCCTCCTGCTGTCACAAGCACACTGGCAACCCTTAGTCCTCCTGTGCCCCTCCGCCCACAGCCGCCATCCTCCTCCATTAATATGCATATGAACTTGTTTCTCTTAGTTCTGAACTCCAATGACAAAGTGGGAAAGCATATGTCTGAAATATTCATGACTGCACTCAGTAATTAAGCGATGGAGAAGGGAGGTCTGCACGGGAGACACTATCCCTCCGTAGGAGTTAAAAACAGCCCAGTATCTGCAGCCTTGCAAAGCTTATTGTCCTCTGCTTCCTGAGGAAAAGTTAAGAAGGCTTAAATTAGGGCAGTTTCAGTAAAAATACAAACTGGTGACAATGACATGGTGTCTCTTTCTGCACCACATTAGCTTTTAAATCTTTACAAAAAAATATTTGGCTATATTTACTTTAATTATAGTTAAACATTTTAAATAATATGTCTGCATCTTTTTTTATGCTAATTTCATATAAAAAAAAACTATGAGAATATTATTAATAAAATTGTTTTTAGGACTATGACAGAGTAAATGTAATGCTCCTCGTTATGATCCAAGGAGCTTTTATTTTATTTCTTTTAGATCTTTTATTGGTCTGTTTACCACTTAAAATTAATCTCTATAACATAATAAATTCCAATAATAATATTTCCAAGAGTCATTTGATAAACTTGATTATATTTCTAAAGTATTTTACATAATGAACATCTTCTTTTAAGGTCATAACTACAACTTTTTCATTAATTTTCTAAAATAATGCATCCAAAAAAGCATCTAGAGAGGTGCAGAATAAAGTGATTAATAACCATACAAAAAAAAAATACCTACGCTAATTATTTTATAAAATTTGACTAGTCCAAAATATATAAATGAATACTCCTGGTGCCAATACCATCATCAATACAAAATAATTTTTGCACCAATAGTAATAGTGAGTTAAAGTGAGCCCAGTGGGTTTATTTCTTTACATTTTATTTAATAATTGTGAACATATGTAAATATTCACTGTAATTGCGCTTTTTTAAAACACACTCGAAGAAATAAATAAGTAATTAGTTAAAAACAGTAATAAAAAACATGAAATAAACAGGAATTAATCCCTAGAGATTTAACCCAACTCCAAGAGTTTCCCTCCCGTACTCTGAACTGCCTAACCAGTTCCAACCCTTCCCATAGACCCAGTTAGTCACAGCCACACACACCATGCATACACCCACATCACATTTTTCAGACTTTATTTCCAACATTTTAAAAGTTACAGGCACAGAAAGGGGAAGTACCACATAATAGTTTACACTGCATTGCCTCAGAGGGTTTCAAAGATGGTGTGCATTACTACTTATATCAGTATCAATCTGATACCAGGTCAATACAGGAAAAGTATTAATGCTATCCATACAAATATCGATTATTTCTAATGTCTCAGCTTAAATGCATAGAGGACGATCTTTTATTTCCAGGTGGACCATCTAAATAAGTGGTCGTCCTAATTGTCAATCATTCTGATGACATGTTCACGTAAGGCAGTCCTATGTGCTCGTTACATTTAGCTATCTTTCTGTGCATGCGCACTTTCAGGCATACATGTGTGGTGAGCTACGGTTTCATTGACAGTCATTGAAGCTCACCTTTCACCGTGGTTCTTTGAATGGCTGGGGGTTGTAAGAGAAAAAATGTCTACGAAGTGTATGAGAAGAAAACAAAGGCCTCAGAAGACGCAGATATACCCCAGAATGCTTTATGTGGAGATCCTCACAAATCATTATGGAATTTGCTGTCACAGCGGCCTGCTGTCGCCATAGGCTACCAGACAGCAGTGACTAATAATAAAGATGGCAAAGGCACCGCGCGGTGAAGGAGTTACTTGACCATTGGAGAAAAAAGCAGTAATCCTCTGTCTGAATGGTCAGGTAACTTAGTTTGCAAGTCCACTGTACAGTCCCCACTGTATGTGGACACAGTAAGCTTGTATGAGCTATGAAAACAGCACATTTTAAACAGGGCGTGCACGAGGAGAAATGGGCTTGTGCATCCTCTTGCCAACGTGGAGAGGGCGGGTCTTTTAAAAAATTATCCACAATACCTATAAACTTCTGATATTTCAATGTTTTTGTGATTTTAATGTA
Organism: Cyprinodon brontotheroides; assembly: GCA_018398635.1. Classification (NCBI taxonomy): domain Eukaryota; kingdom Metazoa; phylum Chordata; class Actinopteri; order Cyprinodontiformes; family Cyprinodontidae; genus Cyprinodon; species Cyprinodon brontotheroides. The sequence continues at coordinate 46,142,086 of JAGKQL010000001.1, read as the reverse complement.
GTTCAGCATTAAAATACTTTGATAAGATTTTGATAATATAAAAAACAGAAACAACAAAAACAAACGCTTTGATTTAGTTTCTTAAATAAACCAAACACAAAACATATTTAAGGACAAATTGAAATTAAATCTGTTTTACGTAGAGAGCTGACAAAATAAAGGTTTAACACAAAATTTATGGATTTGTGTAATTATCAATCCACAATAGATATAAAGAATTTCAAGAACATCTCCCGATGGCCTCCATAGCTGAGTTTCCTTTCAACTGAAATGTATATTTTGAGTGACATCTTTTAAGTTAAAAGAAAAGGAATTGTCAGTTTGCAGTTTTTACATTTTATTTAAAGTGATGAGCACAGCAAAGCGTAATGTCACCATTCAGATTGGAAATGCTGTCTTCTCCGTGTGAAACTTCTCGTATGAAAAGAAAAGGTAAACTATGGAGATCATCAGTCAAACATTGGTGGAGGCCTTGAGGAGGCAGAGGACTTAAGCTTGCTGCTATAGAACCTAAGTCTGTGTCAGGAATACAGTTTGTGTGGTTCGTTTTTGTGTTTCCTTTCCTCATAATTCAGGTGGTTTGGATCCACTTCTCCTCAAGAGGTCGTTTGAGCTTCACACCCGAGCAAAGGTTTCCTTATCTGCACCACAAGTCCTCGTTCAAGTTAAGCGACAGGAAATTTGAGTGGCAGTCAGCTACTCTGTTCACCAAGGAACAACCGCAGAGACTGAGAAGTAAACCCCCGTCCAATCCACTATCAAACAAGACAATCACTGGAACATCCCACACAGACTGGATTCAATAAAACACATTTTTCTGGAAACGTGAGTCTGCAACCTATTCCACTCTCTCTTCAAGTCAGCAAGAATCAAATTTCCTCCACTGAGCCTGAACTAACCGCTGTGTCTTTCCCTCACTTTCCAGTTCCGGTTTGACATTGTTCAGAGCAGCACTGGACTCATCTCAATCCTCTAAATAAACCTATTAAACTTTTTCCCTGGTGCTACTCTGTTTGGTCTTCTGCATTTTGTATTGCAGACCTTAATTAAAATCGTGACAGTCTGATGCACGTACAAGTTGTTAAAAATTTCCATACTATATTTTACCCCAGATTTGTATTCAATTGATTCTTGTAAAACCAAATGGATAAAAAGTGATTTTAAACTTCCAACAGAAAACTAACTGTCACAAGATGATTGCTTCTTTTGACAAATGTAGAAATTAAGTAAAAACCCCTTTCAGCATTTGTTTTCTCAATCCATAAGAAATAGCTCAACTTCAGAACTTTTCATTTATTTCGAACTTAGCAGTGATTCTACTGCTGATAGTTGTTGGTTTTATTGTACATAAAGTAGCTGAATATGTCATTTATTTCTTCATTGTCAAAAATCGTCTCTTCTATCCTGCAGTTTTTGTCATACTTTTCCTTCCCTAATATAGATTTCCCTAATATCTCATTATGTGAGTGTGTTTTACCATATTACCCATCCAGTAGCTTTTGCGGAATCACATCCACTAATCACCCTTCTGAAAAGTGATGGGTCTCGGGAAGATCAAAGCCCAGGCCTCAGTCATTACCCCTTATGTTCGCCCTACGTTTAGGTTAAAATTACAGAAAGTTTAAGGTTTAAGGTAAATGGAAGACAATACGAAGATGTTGTCAGAAATAGGTTTCTATGTTTTCCATGACAGGGACTTTCCACCATTTTCCTGGTTTATAAAAGTTATCTTTGCAATTCAGTACAATATTTTGTGAAGCACTTTAAAACATACTATTGATCTATGTTTAAACTTTCCCAAATTCAAAGCCCTGATTTAGATTAGTGTCTTTTTAGGTTTTGTAACTACGCATAAGCCCAATTAGTACATATAGTTCAATTCAGTTCCTACGGGTTATCAATCTGTCGATGAATCCTCCAGCAGAACATGTTAAAGGGATGGACATTCAGTACAATTCTTTGAGTTGATTGGGTACCTGCCTCCCATGTTGAGTTTTTAGCCAATCACAGCAGCAGTAGCAGCTGAACGGTATCACATTCTCGATTTGTTTCACCAAGTTATCTGATAAATCAAATTCTTACCAAATCTGGTCAGGAGGAACGAACAAATATCTTTCCATCCACAAAGGCAGAGAATGCATCTTTTTGTTCTTTTTCAAAAAGAAGTACCGGTACCATTTAAAACTGCATTTCATAGGTGTGGAACATCTCTACATAGAGGCTTTATCTGTTGGCTTCTAGGAAGATTTATTTTTGGGAGTTTGTGAATTTACAAATCTCTCCCTATATATTAACATCTGATCTATTACCCATTTTGTGTTACAAAAAAAAAAAAAAAATGTATGATGTTTTATGTAAGAATGAGGCTGTGTAAAAAATCTGCTCTGTCTATCATGGCATCGTTCCAGCTTTCCAGAATACGTTCTTTCATGGTGGGGCGACAGCTGGCTATAGGGGCTAAAAAGCCTGGAACTGGTTTTAAGAAAGGAAAATGCAATATTTAAGCTCAGCAATGAGCATGGAAGTTAAAATGAAAAAGTGGGAAAAAATGTGTGTAATTGAAATCTGAAAAAAAAGAGTAATCCAGAATTCAAAAATTTAACAATGTTTTAATTAAAAACAGGTTTTGAGAGTAAATAAACTGTTTTCAAAACTTTAAATAACATTTTTATTTTTTTTTTACAGATGTTGGACTCTTCGGAATTAGTTTTATGAATTGCAATCTTTTCAAGTTGCATTTCACACATTGCATTCTCCTAATATCAAGCCCTATTAAAAACACAGGTTCTTGACCAATAAAAATGTTGTTTCCTTTGTACATGCAGACACTTAATCCTGATCGGTCCATGAGTTTGATAGCTTTTCTGTTCTCTGTTTTCTGTAATGACACTACTAATCCTCGCAGTTGTTTTGCATTTGCAGTCATTTTTACATTTGTAGCACAGGCATGTTTTTGCAGAGCATTTGTGCCTCTGGGCCACCGTAGAAAACAAAACTACTTTACTGCAATTGTTAAATTTAACCTTCATGGTATTTTCCAATTCACAGATTTAACATCATTTTCAAAACACATTCCTGTTCAAACACATTTGTTTCCTTCTAAAAAGCTTCAGACATCTTTGTGTATTATGCAACATAACTTTGAATCACCACACTGATACTGAGAGCAGCCAGTTTAATCTTCTTACCAAAGCTCTGGCTTCCACACCAAAGAGTGTTAATGTTAGTACCACCTGGCAGTGTGTAATTATCTTATAATCATTAATCCAGGAAAAAAATAAATTTTTATATAATTTTTCTGCTTCTCACTCAATTTTTTAGTGTTTTTTTTATATATATAACACATCATAGGTTGATTCTTATTAGTGTATAAATGTGTGTTTTATTAAATCAATAGAATGGCATTGCACAACATTTTCTACCTGCATGTGTTTGTTTTGCTCTGCCTGCTTAAAATGTGTCTTATGGTTTCAATCATTAACCCTGAATAAAAAAAAAATATTGTGTTAAATAAATTGTGTTCTTGCTGAATTGTTAACTTTGCATAATTTTCAGTTTCTAAATAAATATGTTTTCCTATATGGATCGAAGATAGAGTGACTCTTAGGCCAGAGTGAAGTACAGACTGTTCTGTGATTTAACCCAAAGAATAAGAGGAGTTGGAGGTGAATGCCTCTGTGAAGCCACCGGAGAGATAAAGAGAGAGCTGAAGAGTGATGGAAAGAGAGCGGAAACCATGAGGTGGGGGTTTGGGTGCAGTGAGTGTGTGAAGAAGGAAAGAGGGGGGTACGCTGCGAGATGGCTGCTCAGGCTTGACAGCCAGGTAGATTGTATCTGACATAAAGCCCAGGGATGAAAGGGAAGCGGACAGCTGGCCTACTGCACTCAGCACACTGTATGCAGTTGCTCTCACCATGCTGTGCCCCTTGCCCCTCCACACACACCTTTAGCGTCCCGCCCCCTCTTTTTTTCTTCTCATCTTCTCCTCCTGTTTATACTCTCTTGACAACCCCTCATGGGTGTGTCCCCCACTTTACACTAGAGGATCATCCTTGCTCTGAGCTCTCCCCTGTCTGGTCCCCCACCTCATGGACCCTGGAGCCATATTTTACCCTCCTTTCTGCCTAGCCTCCACTCCTCTCCAATGTGCCCCACTCCTTACCTGTCATCTCACAGCCCACTCAGTGCCACACTAGCTTGTTTTGTCAATAACCATTTATTTGTTGCTGGAATGGCAGCAGCCATTACATCTGACCTCCCTGTTTCATCAATTATGGATAGATTATTGGAAGTGAACATCTGCAAGAGCTTGCAGTTGGACTTACCTCCTGGCAGGGATTAGATAAAGTATTAAACTGTTGTTTATTGTCAGGCCAAAACTCTACTGGGAAGCCAGAGAATTTCCACAACCCCTCAGCAAAAACAACTCCCATCAACATGGTACCTTAAATAGTTTAGCAGAGCAGTAGCCCCCCTCCCTCGGTAACAAATAGCCCATTTATTATTTACAGTTATTATCGGTTGTTATAAGGCTCAGAGTAAAAGCTCCTGGCAGGTGAGACTTATTCATTGCTTGTCACCTTTGTACATTTGTGCAGCAGGGCCTAAACATAGCTGGAAAAACACAAAAACAGGATGTTGTCTTTGAGGGAGCTTTTACTATCGATTCATGAAGCGATGCAATATTTTATGTAAAGTACAGACCCCATCATTCCATTTAATTTAATTTCAAACTTCATCCATCCATCCATTTTCTGTCAGCATTTATCCCAGCTGGGGTCCTGAAGGGTGCTGTCTGAGGCGGGGTATACCTTGGACAGGTCGCCAGACCACCACAGGACAATTCCAACATTCAAAGATACTTTATTAATTCCAAAGGGACATTAAATGTGGTAATCTATAAGAGTTATTTTTGCTTCATGAGGTTGTTGTGGATTTTGATAGCTCTAAGCAGGAAGGCTCTTCTGTGGTCTGTGTTGCACCAAATCTAAAAGTCTATGACCAAAGACATTTGGTGATTATTGTCAATAATGTTCTTCCTTTAATCAGGAATTTTTTTTGCACTCATATAGTCAGAAAGCCTGGCAGAGACACTGGATTCAAGGATAATATCCAGCAGCCATATTTAAAGGTGCCGAAGGAGATCTTGGAAAATGGTTTCAGCAAGCTATATTTTTTAACATACAAAACAATGCCACTCCCTTCAGACCACCCCTCGAAACCACTCTTTGAAAACACATGAACGAGTATGCTGTCTGTCGAAGTGTTAGCATGTTACTAAGATAGAGAACAAAACAAGCTGAGGCTGAGTGCTTGTGACACGAGCCAACGACAACATAACAGTGGCTAGCTTCCAGCCATGGCATCCTCTTCTCCGTCTACGGTAAGATTCTTCAACATCTCAATGAACGTAAACAGGCTGTAACGGTTGTAACTTTAAGAAATATTGATAGTGTAATGGTTTCAGCACTGTTTCTGGCCTGATCACTGAGTCCATACACCTGCTCTGCTCCTCCCGTCCGCAATCAGCTCTGACCGGAGTCACCTGTTTCCAGCAGTTTATAAACCCCATCAGATCAGTCCTCTGTGACAGATTATCTCGAGCCAACCCGCTACGAATAGTCCAACATCTAAAAGATTACCTGATTGTCTACCTGTTTCAACAACATAAATTTACTTTGGAATCATTTCTAAAGGACCAACACATAGTTGTATATACTCCTATAGAAGAAAGAAAATTATACATATATGCTTTTAACTAATACATAACTAAACAGGTTGCCCTGGTTTTCCTTTTCTCCTACACTGTTTACATTTTGATTACAACTGCACTGTATAAATGGAATTTTATTTTACTGCTAATTTCATTTCACTCCATGTATACAAAATGACCATACATTTTGTCCAAGTCTAAGTCTCTAAGTCTATAAGTATCCTCCCCCTTTTCTCAGAGTGCAACTGGTGATCGTTAATTTCTAAATAGAACCCATCTGTGTGTAATCTTCTCTCGTTACTAATCCAGCTGCTCTCTGGAGGCCCTCAGAGGTTGTTGCTTTGGTCAGACCAGACCAAATGCTGAACTCTGTGTGGTAGAGACCTAATAACTGCACATCATTCTAAACACAATATCCCTGCTGTCAAACATCGTGTTGGCACTATCATGCTGTAGGGGTGCTTGGCTTCAGTATAGAAATGAAGGATGGTAAGTGGCTTGATGGGAAGATGAATGGAGCCAACAGGAAGACTGAAAAGCCTGTAGACTGTGGGGGAGGTTCACACTCCAATTGAACAATTGAAACATGAAGCCAGGGCTACAATATAACACTTTAAATCAAAATATATTAATGTGTTAGAACAGCACAGTCAAAGTCCAGACTTAAACTTAATCCAGAATCTGATTCTGCTGTTCAGAGTCACAGTCTCAATCTAATTGGACATGTCCAAAGCAATAGTCAAGTTGTAAAAATGAAAAAAGGGGAATGGTTTTTTTTTGGAAGCACACATAGCCTTATTAATATAGTCTATTAAACTGAAGCACTTTGCATGGTATGGTTACATGTCAGGTACGCTGGTCATTGACCTCGACAAAGGCACCTAACAGCAGAACTGGAGTCAGTCCCTGGACTGGCATGGCTTTCACTGCCCCTACAGTTAGGGACAAATGCAGATGACAGATTCCCCACTGGGATCAGTTTCATAGTCATGGTAGGACACTTCTTTGATTTTATTTACTTTGCTCAGGCTACTCGTAAGACTACAGCCCATCAAATGTTGAAAGGGCAATATTATTGCCATTGCTGTTACTATATTGTAGAAATATTACACATTCAGTGATAAAATTTCACAGGGGATGGTATTGGGGGGTGGTCATTTAAGAAGGGGGGTGATTTTTAAGATTTTTTTTTAAGAAGGGGGATGCCATCCCCCCTCATCTCCCCTCAACTCGAGTACGGTTTCAAAGCTGTTGGAGACAAACCCAGAAAGACCTGCAGCTGGACTGAAAGCAAAAGGTGGTTCTACAAAATATAGACTCAGATGGTCTGAATACTTTTGCACAATGCCCTTCTTAGGTTCTTAATTATAATGGAAACAGAAATCATGAATAATTTACTTTCTACTTTAAAGTTGTGGAAAAATATTATTTTGTAGGTGTAAGATATCTCATCTAATTAATTTAATTAGAAAAAGATTACTTCCAATTAAAAATGGCATTAGGTGTTTAAGTTGAGAACTCTGCTGACAAAATTATTACCGAAATAGGAAAATGTCCTTGAGTTATCTAAAAATAAGCCTGGTGAATTTTCAGATTTTTTTATGCTTTTCTCATAGTTTTCCTATTCAAACAGGTGACCTGATCAAACTAATGTTTTCACTCTTCACTGCCTATCGTTTTTGTCTCAGTGCCGTGAAGCAGAGGTTGCAGCTCTGGCTTTTTTTTCAGTACTGTTTCAAAGCCTCTCACAGTTCACCTTCCAGGCATCTGCTCAGCTGTCAGCACCAGTTGTCAAACCAACACTTTGCATTCACATTGTTTCTGTGAAAATGAAGATGTGTATTTTCCACTGTGAATCTGTTGAAAAAAATGGTACATAGCCCCAGCATTTTCATTAATGTCTTGGTGGTTGAGCAGTGATGTAACCTCTGTCAAACAGGAAGTTTTTTTGTTTTTTCAAGGCTTTGAAGAAAGATCGCAAAAAGCCTCATGTGTGCCTGAAAGTAGCGGGGCACAGCGCATCAAAATATCAGCACAGGTTGAAAGGCACAAAATAAGGTCAGTGTCACCGCACTGCATTATTAATAGTCTGCTGTTTATCTCCTTGCCCATTGAATCTGTGTGCAACGAAATACTGCTTCCTGTAAAATATTAATGATATTTCCTGGCTTTACATGTTGAGGAAGCAATCAGAAAGGCAGGTGTGAAGCACCAACAGCAGGTTGCTGAATTCTTCGGATGTCCCATGTTAACACAGACTGCTAAACGTTGCTTCAACAAGCAGCAAAGATGGGGGCCTTGATATTGTCATCCAGGTCCGACCAAAACATAGTTGCGTGGTAGTGCTGGACCACCATGAACTGTGACATTTAGTGGTTGGATGCAGTAGTTCTTTTCAGTGCGCTGAATCCAGAAAATTAGGTAAATAAACTCATTTATTTAACAGATTCGTTCACTGAATGATTCAGTTCTTGCAGTTATGTTTTTCACAGTTAAAATACGCAAAAAGCATACATTTAATCAAAATTTAGTCTGTTGTTTGTACAGCTAACTGCATTTTATGTTCCTTTACAGCTAAAACAGGCAATAAGTGTGGCTTTGGTGACATCAAAGGCCCTTCTTAGTCCATGAAGCAGACACCCTGTCTACTTTTAAGGGTAGGCTTGACAGTTTCATTTTTAATAAAGCTTACTTATACTTAGAGTGGCTCAGGTTATCCTTAAGCTGCTGGAGGACATAAGGAACTCTTTTGTCCATCGCTATTCTTCTATTCTGTAGCATTAGCTGTAGTTCAGCCAATAACTACTGTATATGTAATATCTGCTTCCCTCATCGCCCTCCTTGAACCACATGCTTAACATGGTACTGGGGTTTCTGTGCCTTAATGATATGTTGCCAGGCATCAAGAAATGCATAATTTGTAAAAAGCTCTTA
>JAGKQL010000001.1:46088766-46129600 GCA_018398635.1 Cyprinodon brontotheroides | reverse complement strand
TTTCTTCCAAAAGTGGGTTTAGTCAAACACTTCAAAGGCCCCAAACTTAACTAAAGGGGAAACACGAAACACTTTAGGCAGTAACAAAATTGCTTGTCCTTTATAAAAAGCTTTTTTTTCCTATAAAACTTTGTATCTTTGTTTTAACCTTTACTTACTTAATTCAAGGTGAGAAAGAATTCGGGACCACAAAAAAGCTCATGATGTCTCTCTCATTTAGTCTCATTTATGCTAAATTCCTCCTCTGATTAGACCAAATGCCACTGCATCCAAAAAGCATGCTCACACACAAAGAGAGCGGAAAAGAGAGAGCTCCCTAATGATCAACAAGCACCAGCGTCTTTATTATCCCAGCCAGCCAGTGTCTCCACAGCCGCCTCATGTGCTGTTTAAGTGATTGTAAATCATCTCCCTCTAATGGCTGAGATTAGCATACTATCAAAAAGCTTTCCTCATGCGTGATGCGGTAACATCTCTGGGCCCTAAGTGTTTTATGGTGAGTAAGATCGTACACATTGCTATTAACAAGCCCCTCCTGGCCGGTCAGGCAGCTGCACTGCTGTCAGTGTTACCAGATGCTCAAGGAGAATTCAGGCCTGAACTGCAGCCCATTATGGGTGCTGCCTGTCAGGACCCATTAGGCGTTTGCTTTTTGATTAATGCCCTAAGTGATGGTGTGGATGGTGCTCAGAGACTAGTGCAAGGAAGGAGAGAATAGGAAAGGTTATGTCCTCAGTGGAGAAAGCCTGAGCAGGCTGAACACTGGGGTGTCTAACTAGGAGTGATATATGTGTGAATCTGATTTTACTTGTAGCTCTGCTCTTTCTAAATATTTCTAGGCTCTCGTTTCTTTCTGCTGTTTCTGAGGCTAGGCCTGTTTTACTGAAAGGATTTTAGGGTGTCACTACTCCTCCCTCTGGCTCCCATTGCCTCCAATTGTGACCTATGAATTATTAATTAGCTTTGGTAATAGAAAAGATATAGGTGTGGTGTGCTTTGACCTGTGCCCTCCACAGCGGCTAAGTCCTAATATAAAACATATATGCAAATACACAAGAAGGATTTCCCAGGAATTATTTAAAATTGGATCAAAACTGGAGCTGGTCTATGTGATTCCAGTAGATTTTTCAAAGGCAGAATCAGCCCAAGGCATGAGTCAATCAAGCTGCTGCTTGAGGCCCCGAGGACAGCAGTTATGGGGCCCTGAATGTAAAAATGTAACCAAAAAAAAGAAAAAAAAATTTACAGTCATATTTAGTAACATATACCTGACATTCAATCTACTTCCAAATATTATATCTAGGTTCATAGGATAAATCATTTTCTACTTCCTATATTCATATATAGATTTTATATCTATATCTAAATCTTAGATCTATATCTAAATCCCCATATGCCTGCATATCTAGATTTAAGAAATATATTCAGCTTAACCATTTAGATTAAGGGTATATATCTATATTTTAAGATTTTATACATCCTTAGATTTAAAATTCAGATTTAAAATATAGATTTAGATTCAAATGGAAAATATACTATTAGATTTAAAAAGTAAGATTTCAACTGTAGACAAAAGATTTAATTATATATTTAGATTAAACGTTTAAGGATATATATATTTAGATACAGGCTTTAATACATGTTTAGATTTACAATATACTACAATACAATACAATATAAATATAATCTTTATATAAGACGTAACAATAGAGTTCACACATACATTTAGATATAATAAAAAGATATATTTTTTTAACATTTTCCCCCTTAATGTTAGAAAAAAGAACTACATGTGAAGAAAATTTGCTAACTAGCAAAATGTGACTGTGAATATTTTTATTTAGCTTTGAGCTATGGGTCCAAAAACCAGGTGCTGCTCAATCCTGCTTCTGTGGTTTTCCTACAGAGAATATACAGTTGTGCTTGAAACCTCACAAACACTCCAATTAAAGAAAATTATAAATTCAAACTAGTGATTCAGATAAAACGCAACTTATAATGAAAGTGCCTCGCTCTTGAACAGTGAACCACCATTCCTGTCTCACTAATAAAAGTAATGTTAAATGACTGATGACCCCATATTAAACATTTTCATTGCTAATAAGCTATATTAATGCATGTCTAATAATTTAGTCCTGTTTCTCTGACTGTGTCTGGCTGGATGATCCTCTGACATGGGATCCGGCTCGGAGCTCTTCCTGGCTGTGTGTTTCCTGGACAGGGCAGCCCTTTTACAGCTGCTTTTGTATCTCTGCTTCTGTCTCCTTGAACCCCAGTCGGCCTCAGCAGATGGCAGCTCACACTGAGCCTGGTTCTGCTGGAGGTTTCTTCCTGTTAAAAGGGAGTTTTTCCTCTCCACTGTCGCTACAAAGTAGCATTCTTAGTGTGAGGGATTGCATTTGGAAACCAATGAGTCGATGCAATCAACTGGTTTTCCTTATATAGAAAAACTTTGAATCAATTTGACTGAATGATCTAGTGAACTGTAAAGTGCCTTGAGATGACATGTGTTGTGAATTGGTGCTATAAAAATAAACTGAATTGAATGAAATTAATAATGCTGTCTGCATGTCCCTGGCATTATTTTGACAATTAACTGCAAGATATGTTTAAATCTTGTCCACTGTTTCCTGTTTGCTATTGGCCTACATGGGATATGACCTCAACAAGGGAAAACTGTCATTAGCAGCTCCAATTTGGGAAGCTGCTCTCTGCTAACGCTACATTAGTTTCTTATGATGGAAAAAAAAAGATAAAGTTTTTGCTTCTTTATAAAAGTTAAGACTGTGCAGTCTAGTGTTATTTGGTGCCAATCAGTCACATGACCTTAAAGCCATTAAAAATAGAAAACTGTGAGTGTCTCTTCTTTATTGTCAGTACACATGAGAGTTAAAAATTCTAAAAAACACTGAGGCTTATCAATTCATCCATATCTGATTTTTAAGAGCAATTTACTTCAGATTAATTTATTAATTGATAACTTGAAGCCCTAATCCAGGTTTATCACTGACCTTTATTGAGCTATTCACCCATGCTTCTAACAACAAGTCTGAGCTTTGAAGTCAGAGCATTTTCTATCTAAAGTGGGAGTGAAAGAAATTATGTTGAAGTAAACTGTATATTGGGGGTTAAACCAAGGATACTTTCATGCTGTTGGGTTTGTTTTTTGGTATATTTTTACCCCTGTGTGAACCTGTGTTTCTCTTTTCATCTTTTACTGTCCTGCTTGTACACCTGAATTTCCCCAACAACTAAGAATAAAGGACACTCTCTATTCTTTTCTATAATGGCCCACAGCTTAATAACAATCAATATGTACCCATTTTAAATGGTGCACTGTTCTTTATGGCACATCTGTGAGAAAACTGAAGATATTTACTGGACACACTGTGTCAAATGTTAATGCCTGCTTCGTAGCTCACATTTCAGAGCAACAAGACCCATGTGTTCTCATGACATGTTCCAAATGAAACCATCTGCTCAGGTTGCGTTCCTGTGATAATCACACCTTCCACTGCTGATCGATAAATGAAATGCTATGTTTAAACTGAATCAAATTTTCCAGTTGTGGGGTTAGGCTTTAATCTGCAACAAACCACTACAGTCCTCAGCGTTAGCTTTACCGTATATACAATTAAACGCCCCAGTAACCTGCACATTTTCATCAGATTGGACGTGCAGGGATCTAGCCCCAGGTTTAGCCCCCCCATCCCTCTCTACCTCAGCCCTAAAGAGATGACCAGTCGCAGTAATTGCAGTGTGCTGTGTTTACATTTATTCATGAAACGGAGGACCGCCTTTTCATTCCCGCGTCCACCTGTCACCCATTCCATTAGCAGCGTCAGAACAGAAAACGCTCCACACCCATCTCCAAATCAAACTTGAGGCTACAATCGCTAATCAGTCCCTCCCCTCTTGAAGATGACTTGTTCCACACCTATGTTTGATTCCACACTATTCCCAAGGAATGATTAAGGTTTCATGCATTTGGTTCCACCAAAATGTATGTGCACTCAGCCACATCCTTTATTGATTATTTCTAGTGCAAACAGCAGCCAGAGTGGGACAGACATAATTGGACAGTTGTCACGGGAGCTCAAGCAGTGATATCAAACATCCCATTCCCTCCTTTTATTGATATACAAGATACTTTGGAATAGAGTTTAACAGTATGTAAAAGAGCAGAGGCCCAAGATCTGATCAGATCAGAAATGTAGTTTCATTTGCCAACAGAGTCACTGGTTTTGGACCTATAACGATTTTAAATAACCACTGTACAAACATTTATATTTTCTTTATTTCTTAATTACAGTTTGCCAGGATTTTCATCTATATTCAAACATCAGTTTGATGAGGTGATATGTTTTGGGATTTTTGTTTGTTTTTTTAATTCTTTGGGTCCTTTTTCCAAGAGTACTGCACAGAAGTAGCAGGGTTAAGTAGTAGATTTTGTTCCATTATTGTTGCATACAAATAACATGTTTTCGTTGAAAATAAAGAAAACTTTTATGAAGCTTAAGCAAAAATTCTATCTGGAAGACTCTTATCAGCTTCACCTAAATCACCTACAATGTCCCTCATTCAGTTTTGCCAATCAACTCATGGCCGCACCTGCTCCGAAGCCAATCATCAGCTCCTGGCCCAGCTTCTCTCTCCCACACGTAAGTGGACCTTCACCTACCTCCACCCCATCTCCTCCCTCACTCTCAGATTATTCTCAATCCCACTCACCCTCGAGCTTATTCCACCAACAGTGTCTGGGCCCCACTACTCTAATCCTTTTCTAGGTTGGTCATCCAACAGAATGTTGATTCAAAGCCTAGCCTAGTCAGCCGCGCCACATGGACGCTCACACTGACTTTGTTCTGCTGGAAGTTTCTTTCTGTAAAAAGGGAGTTTTCCTCTCCACTGTCTCACCAAGCATTCTTGGTGAGGACTTGCAGAGTGACAATGGCTGAATCCCAAATGGCCACCTAACCACTAACCCTTAACTATCAAGTGTCACTCACAATAAAGTCTCAATCACAGCTGTGGAAGGCGCCTGGATTCTACACGGGGTTTTAAACATGAATGGAATGGCTTATTCCCTCCAACAGAAAGGGAAAGCAGTCTCTCCTATGGAAACACAGCGAAAGAGCATGTGTGGCTGTAGCTTTGTGGTGCAGTTTGACATAACATCAAACATTCTTAAAAATAAATCTGTCCAGTCAATTAAAACTATTTCAAGAACTCTTTCCATTTGGGGATCAATGACGTCGTTTTTGTTTTCCTAACTTGTGATTTTCTGTCAGTGTGACAAAGATGCAGCAAACCAGCGGAAATTACATTTGAATGTACGTGTTTCCTCCGCCACTAGTTTGAAAACTAGTTAGCCTGCACTGATTCAGACTCACTACTTAAGCTGTTGAATGGTCAACTTTCCCCACCCACTACGTGGTTTGGGATGGCCCTGAACGGGATCCTGCAAACAGTGGGTTAGTGCTTGGGGTTAGTGTTTAGGGGCCCGTTTGGAATTCAGCCAATGACTCCTCGCAATCAGTTTTTCTTAAAAAGAAATATTCAGATTTTTTTATATTTCTCGTCCCGAAGGCGAGACTATGGAGAAATACATTAAGGATTCCCTGGCTGCTGGCATCATCCATCCTTCCTTCTCTCCTCTAGGTGCTGGATTTTTCTTCGTCGGGAAGAGAGATGGATCTCTAAGGCCATGCATAGACTACATAGGTTTGAACCAAGAAAACATTAAAAACAAACATCCTTTGCCTCTTCTCTCCTCAGCATTTGAACCTGTTCAGCCATCATTTTTACTAAAATGGATCTAAGAAATACTTACATTCTTCTCCACATCCACCAGGGGGACGAGTGGGAAACTGCACTCAAGGTACCCATTGGACATTTTGAATTGGTCATGCCATTTGGTTGGTCTAATGCACCACCATTTTTTCAAGCTCTTGTTAACGACATTTTAAGAGATTTTCCGGGATGTAATGGTGTTTGTCATTGTTTGGATTGCCTCTGGATCCTAAGGATCCTAACTAAATTAACAACATCTCTGTTGGATAATGTTTCCCACCCCCATGCATGAATCTGTTGCCAGAACTGGAGAGCTCTTCAGTGACAGACCATGCACCCTATTTTCACCAGGAGCCGCTATCACAGATCCTTCCTCCTCCTAGCAGCTGTAAGACTCTATGCAACCAGTGTTGGTTAACCACTCGTTCCGCCACACCCTCAATAAGCTGTTAGCATTCTATGCTGATTTTTACACAGATTCTGTCTTGAGCCGCCAAATAAACGCCGCTATTTTGCACATCTCTATTGTTGGTGCTATTTTCAAATATCAATTACTGTAAAAATGTCCATAGCTGTAAATTGGTTATTCATTCTTCAGGTGCACAGTTTTATATTGTTAAAACACTTTACAGTACATTATTTTATTGTTTATCTTTTCATTCTTGACTATTTTGTTATTCTTATACATTTTTCTAAGGTCCACAATTGTGTGACTATTTTCTCTATAATCGTTTTGCTGCTGTAAACACCAGAATTTCCCATTGCGGGACAATAACGGGATTTTCTATTACACTGTATTCTGTTTAGCTTGATGACATTCTAATCAATTTCAAGTCCCTGTCTGAACACAAACATCATGTCCACCTAGTCCTGCACCGCCTCCTGGAAAACAAACTCTAAGTCAAAGCTAAAAAATGTGAGTTCCATCAGCCATCAGTCTCTTATTGGGTTTCATTCTTGAGGGCGGACACGTAAGATCAATGGAAGAAAAAAACAGCTGTTGGAACTGGGCCCTCCCGGAGACACGTAAACAATAGAAAAGGAAAAAAACTAATACTAATTTTTGTCTTGAAGACTAAGACTAAATCTAAGATGGCTGTCAAAAACAACACTGGTCGCTGCAAAAACATCTGGAACAGGATCATTGATGCTCTCAACCACACTGCTGAACAGAACTGACGCTTCGCTGATCGCCAAAGATCCCCACCTCCACAGTATACCCCTGGACGAAATGTTTAGCTGTCAGTACGAGATATTCCCCTCAAATCGATGTCTAAAAAAAACCCTTCCCACAGATTCATTGGTCCTTATGAGGTTTAAAAAGTCATCAGTCACTCAACTGTTCGCATCCACATTCCATCTTCTCTCTGCATTCATCCCCCATTTCATGTTTCCCAGATCAAACCCGTTAGTACCAGCACATTGTGCCTTACGAGCCCTCTCCTCCCGCCCTAGACGTGGAAGGATATCCACCCTAAACCGTCCGCCAGATTGTGGACTCCCATCGGCGAGGTTGTGGCTAGTACCTCATAGAATGGGAGGGCTACGGTCTGGACGAGTGTTCATGGATACCTGGCTCTTTTATTCTTGACCCCTCTCTAATTACTGACTGTTGTTACTGAATGTCCTCTTTCCTGCTCATCTGAGCCCCCAGGTGGCGACCGATGGGTGGGGGGAGGGTGGGTTTTGACTTTTGATGTTGATAACTGGGTTTCGGTTTCTTCTTGCTAGTTATGGGACTCTGAGATCCCAAAGATATACTCTCTGTGTTCTTTTCCTTTGGACAAACTTCAAGTAATTGACAGAATTGAATATCGTTGTCTACCTCTCTCAGGTGTTTCCCCGTGAACCGGTGCATCCTCCTTGTGAAGATTGAGTTCTGGTTCTCTGGATTCTCTCTCTTTGTGATGTCGTGGATTTTTACCCACTGGTTGCCCGAGTACCTCCATCAACTCCTGAGCTTGATCATAAGCAGTTCCTGAATTCTCCAGCTGGCAGTCGGATTGCTCCTTTTCCCTTCTCCAAGCCTTAGTCAACCTGTTCACCCTCCTCCCTAGTCTCCACATAATCAACCTGAACTCACTCAGTTGAAACCTCTCTCTGGAACCTGGACACCCACAAAGAAACCAAGCCCACAACCCACATTTCCCTCCTTTCTGGGTGAAAGAACGTTTCAAGCCAAGTGAGATCATTTTTCAAAACTTTTCTCAAAGGTCTTATTGCCGACAACCTCATACTCATCTTATCCCTTTTTCTGCTCTGCAGTGTGCAGACGACTCCGTGAGACCTCCCTCATAGCATCCATTACATTTACTGAACTTTTTCAACTGTTCAAATAAACTTGATTTAACTGATTCACTGTTCATTTGTTGTTCTGCATCTGGTTTAAGAACCTGGAAACTAACATGACAGTAACATAGATTTTATCAATTGCCTTCTTTTCAAGTTGCGTTTTACAGATTAAAGTCTCTTAACCTTTGGGGCTGGGAAACAAACACAAGTGTTTGTACTGGATTTGTGGCTTAGACATGTTTGGAAAAACAAAATCTGAAAAAATTTAAAATAAATATATCTAAAACAAAATCAAAGAAAACAGCAAACTTACTCTCAAAACCTTAATTTCATTCAAACATTTTTTTTATTAATTTTCTACGTTCCATCTTATTCAAGTTTCAATAAATCAAGAAGAAGAAGAAAGATTTAAAACAACAGAAGATAATTTGAAAAGAAGAACAATGCAGTTTTAAAAGCAACAAATTAAGAAGAAGACAGCAGCAGCAATATGGATAAAATCCATTAAAAGTTTTCCAAGTGGCTATACTCCCACCAATTTGATTATGTCACCGAAATTGATGCATCACTCGTATGGGTGAGAGAACTGTCTATGGCTAAAAATAACTTAAGTAACCTCAAGAAACACCTGGAGAGAGTGCACAACCACCTTTAGCTGGAGGCTAACAACCTGGCAAGGACTTGGAAGATGATGACGTGAGCAAATCTAAACAACGAAAATTGGATTTCTCCAGACCAGAGTTGAAGATGTTTGACAAAGGAGAAGTGAGAAGGCTGGTGGCTGAGTAAGTAGAGGAGATGCACTACCTCTTTCTACAGCTGAGTCACAAGGTTTTCAAAAGCTCATCAAAAAAATTCAAGTTTGATCAAAGTCGTTTTTCTACTGAAGACCCAGTTTTCAAAACTGGGTTAACCCGTTAACAATCAGCATTTGGCTCTTTTCCCATTTGACTAAAAAGCCGAGTCTGAAGACCTACTGGCAAGCTTAGTGGCCACTGTCCCCTACTATGTTTCTGCATTACGCTGCGTGAGCACTGATGATGTCACAAGCACAACAGAAATCAGGAAAGTAAATAATGGAGTGCAACATGGACGGGAGCCAGAGAGCAGTCGATATTTGTTGTGCTGAGAGGTGTGGTGTGGAAGGAAAAATCCAGCAAAGTTGGTTGGAGCAAAAACAAAAGGTCATTTATTAAGGCTCTTCCATCAGAGCATGGTTATACTGAACACAAAATGGCAGCTTTCCCATCAGACTCTTACTACAGCAATCAGTCCACCTATATACTGTTATCCCCGCCTTCTCAATTTACCCACAGCCAATCAAAGTTCAGCCATCATGGCTCCCTCTATAAGAGAGCTGGGTTTGAGGCGGGCCTCCTCCTTAGCAAGGTTCCAAGATGGCTTCTAAAAAGGAAACACCCACAAAGGTAACAAACAATTCAAAAAAACAAAAGAATCATATACACACACTCTAGAACCTGAACATTATAGAAAATCTTATTGCTTCTTAACAATATTCTTTATTATTCATCTCTTTTATCTGTCCATAACCTTCTTACCAGTACTGCTGAATGTTTATCGAATGTAAACAGAGTTCTTCAGCATGTTAGATCAGACACGACGGGCATTTTGTTGACGTTCGTTGATGTTGCATTCAGTTGTATCATGTAAGGCAAGGCAAAGCAAGGCAAATTTATTTGTATAGCACAATTCAGTACAAAGACAATGCAAAGTGTAACCTCCTAAGTAAATCTGCGTCTGGTGTTTCCAATGCATGCCAGTCAGAGCCAAGGTGATTTTGACGCAGGTCGCTTGCCGAATCTTTTGACCCGGGTGGACGTGTCAGTGAGCTCTGCCCACTGCCACTAAAAGCAGATTATTCCTTGGTTTAAATGGGTTTTACAGCCAGTGTGAAAGGGGTACAAGGGACAAGCTAAAATACAATAAACAGTATAAATACATTTCTACAGGTCATTTAACCCCTTGATGCCCAAATTTAGATACATGCTTATATAATAAAAAGGGTTTTTCAACATTTAAGTAGTTACCAAACTTCTTAAATATCATCTAACTGACAATTTTTCACAGAAACCATTTTTTTCTTAGAAACCTTCATTGCACTACTTGAGGATTTATTTTTTTTTGCTGCCATTTAATACATAAATGCATGTAAGATGATTTGTTCTAAATGGAATGTATAACAACTAATTATTTATGATGGAATTAGTGGACTTGTAATCAAATCCCCTTCTCTCCTTCAATGACAAATTTCTGGTTGCTAGGGTAAAAATGTCTGCGCTTTTTAAGCTGAGCTTACCTGCATGCATTGCCAAAGCAAAATGTTATTATCTACAAACAAGGAGAATTCTTCCAGCTTTTATCCTTTTCTTCTAATATTGTAAAGTATAATAAAAGTGTCTGGAAGCAGGGAAGCAACACATGAAGAAACTGGGAGTGTTTAAGAATATTTTCAAAGAACTGTGCCTAACAATCTGACATGTCCTCTAGGGACCAGACTGGAGAAGCTTATACTTAATAAACAAAACATGGGCTCTGCTAATTATTTCTTTAACGCCTATGAGCACAATGGTTCTGCTACACATCGCTAGAACAAAATCCCAAATGTTTCCCTTCCGCTTCAAAAAAATTATGATTTTTCAAAGACATAGCAGAAATATTACCACTCTAATCATTTCTAGAGTAAACAATGTTCTGTTAGGAAAACAGAGAGGAATCCTTAAAGTTTGTGTTTCGGTAATGAAAACCAAACAACGCGTGCCTCAATTGGCTGACCTGTGCCACAGAGGAGATGAAAAGGTCTCAGCAGCAGCTCAGCTCAGGCTGCTCTCCTTCTGATGATAGATTCAGCTGCACAAAAGGCAGAAGCACAGATGTGTAATAACTCTATCAAACTTACGGCTCTGTTTTTTCACAAGGTTAAACACACACACAGACACCCGCTGGAATTTCCCATTTTCCTCCACAGCAGTTCCAAAGAGCCAATCTGTGTGGCCAAGGTTAGCATCGCTGTGTGTGTGTGTAACCTGTGTGTTTGTTGGCTAATAAGACAGCATTTCCAAGGTAAGCTCCCCTCCACTCTTGAGCCCTCAGATTGCGAAAACATTCCCTTACATGGATTCCTACATGAAGACACTGACACCGGCTGGGGGGAGAGTCGAAGCAGCCAACGTGGGACCCAAACAGAATCCATATTTAATAAAGCTTCCACTCGGATTTGTTCTCTTTCAAGTCAACATAAAAGAAGCCACTGAGATCGGTGCTCTCTTCGACCAGAAAACTGTGGCATCAAAGATGAGATGGTTATAAAAAAAGAAGAAAAACACAAATTATAGGAGCTGCATGGCAAGCAGTGGTCAGCATGCATTTCACTGAGCTTTTCTGTTGACCAGCTTATAAATAAAAAAGAAGTGACATGTTCAGTGATCCAAATGAAGAAGGGCTTCTGGACCGGAGGACATAAAGAATATAGAAATAATCTTCTTTACCTTCTGCCAACATTTAGGAGGATCAGTGATAAATTGAGTCATGTCATGAGGAGCACTTGTTTATTACAGGTTTTTTTGTAACTTGCAATAAAAATCAACAATATTCATCAAGTTGTTGTTAGAGTCAGTTTGTAACCTCAAAACTTTTGTTAACTAATTCCCAATAAAGTGGATCAATAAACAAAGTAATACATTTAATATCTTGCGGTTGCTAGAGTCTTTTTAATACAGTTTATCAAATACTTATGACTTATGTGTAAATTATACCATCTGAATGGATTTTAGTTTGGTTTTCATATTTTAATGTTGTCCTATTTACCTGCGTTTTACTGTATTTTTATCAGTCTTTTTTTTCAGCAGTTATTCATGCAGTAATAATGCAACCGGTCCAAAATTATTTATCAGACACAGAGCACTTTCCAGTCATCCCAGTTCATTATTAGATGTTCTTGTTTTTGTTTTGTTTTTTATTGCCTGGTTATGTTTCGATTTAGTTGCATTTTTAGTTTTAGTTTACATTTCTTTCTTAGTAAATATCTATTTATATTTTTCAAACTATGTTTTTTCAGCACATTTTAGATCAAATGGAGGGACAATGGCGAACCCATTAAATAAAGTAGCCTGAACATAATGCATTCGCCCCATGGACGTTTCCCTGTTTCCAACATTTCAGGGTGATGAACAAATGACTTTAAAGGTGCATAGTCACATTAAATAACATTATTTTAATTTACCCACTAGTAACTCTTTCTGTTTGCATACAAAGTTCTTTTTAAAAAAATGACTAAATCCTGCTGGTGTAGTACTCCTGATATGAGTTTTTGATTTTTTTGTTTTTTTCTGTTTGTTAGTAAAAAAAAAGCCCTTTGTGTATATTAACAATAACAACACCGCATGCCTGGAGGTTCGACACTGCTCAGGTACTGTCATGATTCTGCACTTTTTGGATCTGTTTAAGTTTTTTTTTTAGAGCTCTCAGTTATTCTTTGATTCATGTCTTTCTCTGTTTTTTAGCTAATTGCTTTTATTTCCATTTTGTGTCATTCTAGTTGTTTTCTGGTTGTATTTGAATTCCTATGTATTTATTGTTTGCTCTCTGTTGCTCCTTCTGCCAGATTCCTTCCCCCAACTCCCTTCTAGATCCTTCTGTCCACACCTGCTCCCAATGAACTGATTTCTCCATTCTTTGTCCTGTTTGCCATTTATACTCCTCCTCTGCAACTACTGTTTCCTGAATTCTCTTCATTCCCCCCTTAACCCTTATGTTACTCTTTGTACTGATTCCTGTGTTTCTTGATCAGTTATTTTTTTGATTTAGGCTTCTGTTGCCACTACTCCTTATTAAGTGCCTTGAGATTGACATGTGTTGGTGAATTGGCACTATATAAATAAACTCAGAAGAAGAATCAGAATTCTTTATTTGTCATTGCTCCACAGGGGTGCAACGAAATTACTCGAAAAACAAAAAGAAAAAACAGTACAAGCAATTAGTGCAAATTTAAAAAAAAACAAACAAAAAAAATAACTAAAATAAATAAATAAATAAATACGAAAAAAAGTTTAAAAAGGGATACTGTGGGCTTTCCTGAGGTAGCGGGTACAGGTTATTGCACGTGAGGTAGCATTATTGATAGTTACCGTTGTTAAATTGTACGTGAGGCGTTCAGGGCAACAACAGCTCTAGGAAAGAAACTGTTTCTCAGTCTGGTTGTTTTTGTTCTTATTGCCCTGAAACGTCTCCCAGATGGGAGCAGTTCAAAAAGGTGGTGACCGGGGTGTGAGGAGACCCTGATGATGCTGCGGGCTCTCCTGAAGCAGCGGGTGGAGTAAATCTCCTCCAAGGAGGGGAGAGGACAGCCAGTCAGTCTTTGGGCGGTTTTGATGACCCGTTGGAGCTGCTTCTTCTCTGCTGCAGTGCAGCTGGAAAACCACAGTGAGATGCCGCTGCTCAGCACCGACTCCACCGTGCAGCGATAGAAGGTCCGCAGCAGCTCTGGTCGTAGGTTGTTCTTCCTGAGAGTCCTCAGGAAGTGCAGTGTCTGCTGTGCCTTCTTCAGGATCGCCGTGGAGTTGGAAGTCCAGGTCCTAGCTGATGTGGGTGCCCAAGAACCTGAAGACTGGCACCATCTCCACCCTTTTCCCGTTGATGATGATGGGTGTGTCCTGTTTACACCTCCGAAAGTCAACTGAATTAAATCTGCAAGAAACCATCTCAGCTTCCATTTCTGCATTTGGGTCCTCTGCAAACCTTCACTCAACCTGACAAGTATGCTGGGGGTAAACAAGGAGGTAATGTAGCTAGGCTAATTAGCATCTCCCAGCAAAGAGTGGAAATAATGAAAAAAGAAGTCAAACATCCAGAGTGAAAAAACCACAAAAATATTTTTATTCAAAGAGGAATAAGACTGGTGACAGAGCTGGGAATCCATTCTGAAGAGGAGATAAAGCTGATTTAGCTGCTATGTTGATGGAGGCATAACTAAACGTCCTTATTAATACTGATACTAGTGATAGCAATGCTATTCCTAGTCTGTAAAGTTTAAATACA
Source organism: Cyprinodon brontotheroides (assembly GCA_018398635.1). Taxonomy (NCBI): domain Eukaryota; kingdom Metazoa; phylum Chordata; class Actinopteri; order Cyprinodontiformes; family Cyprinodontidae; genus Cyprinodon; species Cyprinodon brontotheroides. The sequence continues at coordinate 46,115,461 of JAGKQL010000001.1, read as the reverse complement.
AACAAGTTTATGTATAGACTGATACGTAGAATAATATAATTAGTCTTCTGTGACAGCTGCTACAATTTTGAAGCCTACTAAAGGTCAGATTCAGTTCAGGGCTTATAAACACAGCACTTACCAGGAAATAGTATTTTAATGCATTTTATCTGCATTTATTCTAGAGTTGAGCAACTGACTGGATTTGCAATAAAATCACAACTTAAAACACAATTTTCAAACCTCATTGCACTCAATTTAGGTCACATTAGGGCTCTGTTCGAAAACCTGGGCTGCATCCTCCAAAGACACGGGTCTACCTAGACTGGATCCTTCTTAGTCCTTGAAAATAAGAAGACCGGAAGAGTTTTGGCTGTGAATTCGACCAGGTCGAACCCTTCAGCCTCAGGGTTTTACCGCTGTAAGGTCTATGCTTAGCAACCCGTGAAAGTTGACACACAAAGCAGGAAAAGAATGAAAACAAGAAGTTTTTTCAAAACTGTTTTATTTATTTCTTTATTATTGTAAAGTGAACAAGGACTACATTAACAAGAATCCAGAGTGGAATAAAAGGTTCCAACCACCATGAACAGGAACAAATAAAATCAAATGTAATGATAGAAACCTTAGTCAGTTAAATAACCTGCTGCTGTCATTCTGCACATCTCTGATGTTGCTGCTATTTTCAAATATCCATTACTGTAAAAAATATATGTCCATAGCTGCATATTGGTTATTTATTCCCCAGTTGTATATTGTTAAAACACTTTACAGTATTTTATTGTTTATATTTTAACTCTTCCCATATTATTTTATTCTTATACATTTTTCTAAGGTCCACATTTGTGTGACCATTTTCAATAATCTTTCTGCTGCTGTAAATTTGCCCATTGTGGGACAATAAAGGGATTTTCTATTCTATTCTATAAAAAGGGTTAGAAATATATAAGTAAATCTAAACAATGTATGTATAAAAATATATCTACAAAATATCTAATATTCAACAACAACAAAAAAATCTTAGTTAAGCATATTGTGCAAAACAGCAATAAAAATATAAAAAATCTATCAGATTTATAGTTTACACCCTGCAGATATATTAGAATCTGTCCTTAAATTACAGCCAAACCTATTTACACAGTAACAGATTAAAACCTTTAGATAAACCAAACTTTACGCCACATATCTGACTCAATAACCATTAAAACAACTATTTTCATTCATCTCAGACGGAACTATTTACAGACTTGTATTATATTAAACTGAACTTCCAATTTTCACCACTGTTATCTCGCCAAGTAATCTTTTCCTCTGATCGCGGCTTGCTTGGTCTGAGCAATGAATCCTGGGATATCCAAGAATACCGAGGATACATCAGACCCGTCCTTCAAATCGGGCAAAAAGAAGGATGCATTTTAAGGCTGCATAACGAGGACTCTTGGAATCCGACCAGACCTCGGCGCCGCGCTATGACCTAATCCTACTTCGAATCTGGCCTTCTAAGGACGCGTCCTAGGTTTCGAACAGAGCAAGTGTCTAAAAAGAGTAAGAATCTGCATTTCTCACTCCAGCCCTTTAGGAGGCGGTAATATGCTAAAGTGGGCTTGTTGCCACATAGAATGGAAGAGGGAGTTGCAGCTAATGCACAGATCCACGCATGAGAGAAGAAAAAAGAATCAGTTTTTCCCCATAAAGGTTACATTAAAGTCCTGCAACAAAGCTAAAAATCTGGCTTGAAACATCCACATACACAAGACAATTTGCAGCAGTGGTTTAAAATAAATGCAATGTTGATTTTGATTTTCATTGAGATGAAAATGTGTTATCCTATTTATTTAATTGAAATAATGCTTATCTTGATGCTGTATCTGTCATGATGGGCTCTCAAGGGGGACCCAATTATGCAGAACACCACTGAGGCGGAAACAGGAGTAAAGGTTTAAACAGAGTTTATTAGACAAGCACTGAGATTATGACAGGTTCGGGTTCAGGCCGGGGAAACTGGTTCACTGGGGTCTGCGTGGGAGACAGTTCAGTTAGCTTAGGACGTTGGAGCTTGATCTCTTGATGATAACTGATTGTACCTTGAGGGTTCTTGAGGTTAGCTTTGGGAGAGTCTCTGTTGGATCTGGAGAAGAGTTCATCAGCAGAGTCCGTTTGCTGCTTCAGCGTCTCACGTCTACAATGAACAGACCTTGGCTTTGGGATTCCCAGCTCTAGTCCAGAGCTGCTTGGAGGTTCTCTGAGATTCTTCAGGTTTTGGCTCTGAGGGTCGGCTTCGGCAGGTTAGCTCTTCCTGAGCTTTCACAGAGGAGACACTGGTTTCCTAGAAGACAGAGACAAATGGTTAGAATCCAGGCTGGATTCAAAAGTCATAGAGTTACACAGAGGATCTAGGCTTTAGCGCTGACCAACTGGAACAACACTGCGACATTGAGGCAAGGTCTGAAGACAGCTTATATAGTGGATCCTCTGATGATGGTAATGAGCAGCAGCTGTGCAGGAGGCTCTGCTCAGGAGGATCCACGGCGGACTCTGCTGGAGAAAGATGGTACTACTCCAGCTCCCAACAGTACCCCCCCTCAAGGGCGGATTCCAGACGCTTCAGACAAGACCTAGGGAAACAAAGGAACAACAAAAACAACCCACCAAGGGTGGGCGCAGGGGGCACCATACTAGGTAGGCCAGAAGTAGAGTCCCTAACAAAAACCAACCCACCCAGGGTGGACGGAGGGGAAAAGAAAAAGGAAAAAACAAAACTGAGTCCCAGAACAAAAAAACAATCCACAAAAGGTGGATGTCAACAAAGAAAGTCTCTCATATTGTACCGGGAGACACCCGGTAGCGGCTCAGAAATTGGTGCAGGGCGGGGCCGCCCACTGCGGCACCGGAGCTGATTCAGAGAGGACCGCCGACTGCAGCTCAGGCTGCAACATGGAGAGAGCCGCCCACGACGACTCCGGTGCAACCTCCAAGGTGTCCTGAGGCGCCCACCGAGGGCCCCTGGATGCTCGGATCGGCCGTAGAGGGACTCCAGAAGGTTCGGCGGAGCGGGGACTTGTTGACTGACTGGAGGCATGGCAGGAGGGAGACCACGATTCAACATGTCTATGAGTCCAATCAATATGAGGGTTGTGTCGCTCCAACCACTCATATCCCAGAACCAAGGGAGAACAGGCTGATGGGAAAACAAGAAAGGTTAAGGTCTCTCGATGACTACCTGAAACTTGAAGCTGAAGAGGTAGAGTCTTGTGGGTAACTTGGTGTAGACTCCTTCCATCAATCGCTGAGACTTTAAGTGGCTTCCTCAGAGGGGTGGTCTCAATATTTAGCTGTTGAACTAGATTAGTCAGTAAGGTTTTTCTCACAACCAGAGTCTATGAAGGCTAACAGAGTGTGAGTCTGATCAGAACAGAACAGGGTAGCAGGTAAAAGGAGACGAGAGGATTTTCTATTTGGTTGATGCTTCACCTGACTCCCCATAATCGCAGACGAGCTCCAAATCTTATTCTTGGCTGGACAGGATGAAACAAAGTGCCCTGGTATCCCACAGTAAAAGCAAAGTTTCTCCTTTAACCTTCTCTTCCTCTCGTCGGGTGTGAGCCTAGTGTGACCTATCTGCATTGGCTCCCCCTCAGTAGGTTCACAAGCTGGTGGAGCAAAGTGAGTTTTAGACACAGGTACAGATTCAGGCTGGGCACGGCTCTCTGTGCAGAATGCCTCTTCGGGAGAAACAAAGGAAGGGGTGTCCCTTCTCTTAGCTGTAGAAATTGAAACAGGAAAAACATGGCTCTTAATCTTTGACTTAGATCTGGTTCGAAGACGGTTATCCAAACTATTTGTCAGCCTGATGAGTTCCTCCAGGGTCTCAGGTGACTCGAGTGTGGCGAGTTCGTCTTTTACGTTCTCGTTTAAAGCGTTGAAAAATGCACTCTTAAGTGCACACTCATTCCAGCCTGAGGCTGCAGCTTTAACCCGGAAGTCTATGGAAAAATCCGCTACAGAGGAATTTCCCTGTTTAAGATTTAACAGAGCACGAGAGTCAATTGTTTGGTCAGAATCTTGGTTGAAAACTTGAGTAAATTCGGAGATGAAGTCAGAGTAATAGCAATTAAGGCTATCGTCGGTGGCAAATCTTGCCTGAGCCCACTCCAAGGCTCTTCCTGTTAGCTGAGAAAGGATGAAGGTATTCTTCTTGTAATCTGTGGAAAAGCTGCCTGGAGAGTTCTGGAAAATAAGTCGGCATTGAAACAAAAATCCCTTACATTTGCTTGGGATACCTGAAAATTTCTCTGGGAGAGACGGACGAAATTCCGGAAGTGACGTGACAGGCTCTGGTTCCGGAAACGGAAGTTGGACGGGCTCCGCTCTAGGAGCTGATTGTCTGGAGAACTCCTGCGAAAACTTATTAAGTTGAGTGTTGAGCTCACCAGTAAATCTGTCCACAAGCCGGTCGTAAACATCACGAATGACGCACTCAATTCTCCTAGCCATATCATTGTGGCTCTCACGGAGGGAGGCATCAAGGCTCTGAACCTGGGTCTGTAGATCCTTCAGAAGCCTCCAGAGGGGTTCCGCTGGGAATATTTGTTGGTCGCAGTGTTCTGTCATGATGGGCTCTCAAGGGGGACCCAATTATGCAGAACACCACTGAGGCAGAAACAGGAGTAAAGGTTTAAACAGAGTTTATTAGACAAGCACTGAGATTATGACAGGTTTGGGTTCAGGCCGGGGAAACTGGTTCACTGGGGTCTGCGTGGGAGACAGTTCAGTTAGCTTAGGACGTTGGAGCTTGATCTCTTGATGATAACTGATTGTACCTTGAGGGTTCTTGAGGTTAGCTTTGGGAGAGTCTCTGTTGGATCTGGAGAAGAATTCATCAGCAGAGTCTGTTTGCTGCTTCAGCGTCTCACGCCTACAATGAACAGACCTTGGCTTTGGGATTCCCAGCTCTAGTCCAGAGCTGCTTGGAGGTTCTCTGAGATTCTTCAGGTTTGGCTCTGAGGGTCGGCTCGAGCAGGTTAGCTCTTCCTGAGCTTTCACAGAGGAGACACTGGTTTCCTAGAAGACAGAGACAATGGTTAGAATCCAAGCTGGATTCAAAAGTCATAGAGTTACACAGAGGATCTAGGCTTAGCGCTGACCAACTGGAACAACACTGCACATTGAGGCAAGGTCTGAAGACAGCTTATATAGGGGATCCTCTGATGATGGTAATGAGCAGCAGCTGTGCAGGAGGCTCTGCTCAGGAGGATCCACGGCGGACTCTGCTGGAGAAAGATGGTACTACTCCAGCTCCCAACAGTATCCCTGTTAATATTTGTTTGGAATATGAAATGTTCTTTTTCCTAATGTTTTGATAGAGTCCTCTGGGCAATATTTATTGGAACTCATAATTAATTTATTTGCTTAATATCAATAGTTCTTTGACCACACTGATCTGTCGTTTTAGGGTGATTTATTGCAGGATATTGCGGCTCTAATGAGTAGCTGCGTGTTCTCATCGTATGGCTTTTTAAAAGTAATTTGAGACTTCCAGTAGATGGCTGTACGTCTCTTTATGTCTGCTTATTGCGCCCTGTGCTGAAATTCTATTTAGGCTCTAAAAGGACAATCTAAACACTTTCCATATGGACTATTGGTGAAAATAACCTTACTCTATCAGGATCAAACGATTTAGTGGATACTTTTTTGGACATTTAAAGTGAAAGTGATCTATCAAGATCAGCAGTGGGAACTTAGTTTTCAAACTGCTGTTTGCAAATGTTGTTTGCAACAAACTGGAGATCCTCTACAAATACATTGAATTATGTCAGACTATATTTATCTATACATATAAAAGGAACTTATCCATTTTGAAAAAAAAAATAAGATTAAGTTATTTAAATCCATAATTTAAATTTAGTTTTGATTATTTAAGAGTATATTTAATTATTGAATTGTGCATTCTATAATTTAATGGCATTTTTAAAGTTTAAATCACATCAGATAAATTAATGTCACATCTACTTGTTTTATGCTGTAATATTTTATGTCATGGAACATTCTCATTGATGTATTTTATGAATATTTTTGATATATTTTGCCTCATATCACAATGATTTCCTGTGTAAGTTTTCAGTCATCTGCGTCATGGGAACCACAAGCCTTAAATCAGTCTTTTTTTCTAAAGATGTCACCACACCTATCAGGGAATCGTTGTCTGTTCAGTTTGTAGATGTTGAGAAGCTTACAACATCTTTACAAAACCTGAGCGAAAGTGCGGTTGCCTCCTATTTAAGCCTGTTTTGTGATCACAATGATTGTGAAAACCAAACTTCGTTTCTCCCCATTGAAACTTTCATTGTATTGTCTTTCAATCTATTTTTAAAGCACATTTACACATTTTATAATACTTTTCACGAGAGTTTTCATATACAGACGTATTATTAAACCTTTTTTGGCTGAGACTCCTCATTTTCTTATACCATAAGTTTGTTAAACTAGGTTCTTCTCCTGGTCTGTGCTTTTTCAGTGGAGGCACGGCTGTTCTTCTATCTACCTTGATACATGAGATCAGCCCAGGATCACCTAAAGCATTTTTCTTTTTGCTCTTGTTTAGTATGTTGGTATCATATTCTAGGTACTGTTTTATAGTTAATCATTGGCTGTAAAATATTATATTTTTTTGTATTGGTATTTTTAATCTGCACTTTGGTGCAATTGGGATTTTCTTCATTCCGCTTCATACATGAATTAATGAATGATTAGATGAGATCAAGTTATATCTGAAGTGATCAATGTTTACAGAATGCTCCTCATGCTTTTCCTTACCTGGACATCCTCACAGCCTGCTCTTTCACAGATGCTTGTGATGACATGTGATAAAAGCCCAGCTGTGATGCCAGGCAGCTCATTCAGGGTTTTAAGGACAAGCATTTCCACAGTATTGCTCTGCTCACTTCACTCGCCCCGGTACAGTGCAGCCGTCCTTGCTAATGACTTGTAACCAACAAATTCTTAGGGCTCTCAGGTGGCTTCCTCCATCCAGGCTCACTGCAATGATGAAAAGGCTGAGATAAGATAAACTGACAATTGCAACTCATTGCAAGGAGCAGGCAGCAGCCAAGCAGCAGCTGAGACCCTGGGAGCTCAGCACTTGGGCTCTTTTTCTATGCTTTTCTTCATCTCACCCCCCCACCCATAGTATTCTCCTCAGCCCCCCTACTGCGCATCTCAGTGTGTGTGTGTTTGCCTGGGTGTGTAACTCTGGAGGAGGGGGTGTGAGTTTCCTTATTACATATTCAAATACAATCTTAGTGTCATTGCATGAGTGTATATGTACGGGATATGGGTGTTCTGGCAGCTGAGCTGTGAGTGGAAACCATTTTTTTTAACTCACTGTTTCCTAATTGAAGCACATTCCCACCTGTTTAATTCTGGTCCATTAAGCAAAAGTCGGTGGCCAGCCCCTCTCTCGCCTCCACACATGACACACTCCAATCAATACACTCCCACTGGCTGCTTCGCTGGGTGCATCAAATGAATAGATTGCTCTGCAGCTTATGTCTAATTGAATTTCGTAGGGCACACCATACAGAGCTATGATGCAGGGTTGCAGATTTATTTATTTTTTGTCCCTGCTATTTTGTTCGCTTTAAATCATAATTTGAGAAGGTTTTTTTACCCCACACTTTTATTTGTGTAACATTTAAACCAAATGTCCATAATTTACTTTTTAATATGTGATGCTCCTCGAAGTTTTTGCCCTAAGAGTATTAGATAATATTCATTAGATAGAATACAAAATCCCTTAATTGTCCCACAATGGGGAATTTCTGATGTTTACAGCAGCGAAAAGATTATAGAAAAAATGGTCACACAGATGTGGACCTTAGAAAACTGTATAAGGATAACATAATAGTGAAGAGTTCAAAAATAAAGAAATAAAATGCTGTACTGTAAAGTATTTCGCCAATGTAAACTGTAGAATAAATAACAAATATGCACTATGGACATTTTTACAGTAATGGAAAGTTGAAAATAGCAGCAACATCAGAAATGTGCAAAATGACAGCTGCACGTTATTTAAGACTGTCTGTGCAATATCAGCATGAATGTAACAACTTATTGAGGTTGTTAGGAACAGTGGTGGTTATAGAGTCTTACAGCTGCTTGGAGGAAGGATCTGTGATAACGCTCCCTGGGTTGTTTAGGGTGCAGCAGTCTGTCACTGAAGGAGCTGTCCGGTTCAGCAACAGCTTCATGCATGAGGTATGAACAATATCCAACTGAGATGTTTATTTAATTAGGATCCTTTTGTTTCCCACCTCCTGCACTGAGTCCAGAAGCCATCCAATCACAGAGCTGGCCTACAGATAAGCCACTGCTTATTTTTGTTTTACTTATTTATTGTTTTTTTAAGGGTGCCAGCTAATGAGGAGCAGTCTGGTGGAGTCCAGAGGGCATTTTGCTCAAGAAATCATTCTTGTCCTTTTTGACTGATATCATCTCTTAAAGCTGTTATAGATCCTTCAGTTTAGCAGCTTTAGAGGACGAAGTTTAACTCCTCTCAGCCAGAAGTGTTGCACTCACAAAAGCCTTCTTATTTCGTACTGTTTACTAGCTTCTCACCACATCTGCAAATGATAACAGCTATTTTTTAGCCTGTTATAGTTAAAGATACCATGTTTTGTGATTTCTGTTTTGTCATGGTGTTTTAAAGAGATCTGACCCACATGCAGGAAACCACCCAGAGAAACCAGAGTAAAAAAACAAAACTAAACAGTTTTATTAGGAGTCCAAATGGGTTGGATTCAAGTGAACTCAGAGGGCTGGTGAACCGGAACTGGAAGTAAGAGGGGAAGTTCACAGAGGTTAGTTCAGGGTCCGTGGGAACTTTGAACGATGTCTTGCAAAAAAAGAGGTAAACTGGACTCACGTTTGTGGGGAAAGGTTTCTTCCCAGTATCCAGTCGGTGTGGGTTTTTCCAGAGATAGAGGGGCTCGTTGGAGGGCAGACAGGTTATGGTTTGGTTGGTTCCTGAGGAGCAATGGAGCGGACTGCCACTTAAATTTCCAGGAGTACTTGAACGGGACGTGTGGAGATAAATCCCCTGCTCAGTGTGAAGTTCAAACAAATCCTTCCAGGGGTGAGAAGGCCAATAATCCAGTATGCAGGATGACTTCCTGCCGAAAGGCTAAAGAAAAAAACAACGGTAGAACTCAGAGAAACAAAGACTCAGTTAGACTCAGGTAAACTCAGCTCGGCTAGAGTTCCCAAAACTGGCAAACAGTCTGGCGTCGAGGTAGTGACAGTCCGCTGCTCAAATACTCCCCAGAGATGAGCCAACCAGCCGCAGATGTGCAGGAGGACCAATGAGGAGAGGGCATCACCTGGTGGTGGAGGGAGAGAAAAACACCAAAGCACAACCCACAGACTGGATTTCTAACATGTTTAGCCACACCAGACATCATTTTTCCAAATCCAGTATCTGCTGCTTTAGTAGCACGTTGCACGCGTCAGATGCTCAGAAGTTCATGACGCGCTGCTCTTGCTGCTCAAAACGTGCACCTTGATGCCCATCAACCCTTGACTTTGCATGTAAACTAGCTGCTTCAACTTCCTCTAGCGCGTGTGGTCTGAACGTAGCATTAGGCATACTGATAATAATTTGATACTGTTGTGCTAAAAGACCTTATTTGTAAAATCTGATGTAAATTATAACTTCAAAAGATGCTCGACTTTCCTCATTTTAGGGAGGACAGTGCTTCTTATAAGAGTTGTCATAACTACAACTTTCTTCTTGTGATATTAGGACTTTTTTCTTATAATGTTATGACTTTATTCTTGTAATTTTATTACTTTATTGTCATAAATGTATGACTTTATTCTCGTAGTGTAAATTTTATTATTGTAATATTACAGCATCAATCTCATTATGTTATGACATTATTCTTGTATTTAAAAAAAAAAAATCTCTAACCTGACCCTAATACTCCTTCGTAAGTCTGAGAAATGGAAAGCAGAGAAGAAGCCATGTTTTAGCTCTCTGACAGAGCTACTGGAATCAACCTACCTCTACTATTCCTATTGATGCAAAACACTTGCATATCTATGGTATCTATCCATGGTAACCAGGAGTGAATATTTATACATTTTGGAACCATCATTGTGTAGGAATAAATCAATTATATTCTCAAATTTTTTTCTTTCATTTAAATAATAATTTTGTTCTCCACTAATAGACTTTCTGTGGATTTATTGTTTTTGAAAAATGAATAATTTTGATGAAAAATTGGCGAATTACTTTTAAACTTTCCACTCACTGTGCCTCTTTTGCCTACCTGTCTGCAGCTCGGTCAATCCAAGCTCTACACCTGACATGTACTGAATGTTAACCAAACACATTGGTCCTACATAGTGCATTGGGGTGATTTTTTTTTTATTGTGTTAATTGGTTTTAATTGCTTGTTTTGACATTAACTTATGATTGAATGATTTAGTTTTACTGTTATTTGTAAATATTCTGAAATATGGTCCGTTAGATAAATTTGATTGTGGTGTTAAAGTGAGACCAAATTTAGATGTTAGCAGGCACCAATCAATTCTCTGGATCTTTCTTTGTACTGGTTAAAATATGTGTAAATGTCTTACTGTCTGCCTCATTGACCACTCCAGCGGTTCCTCTGCCAATTAGCACAGTTGCTCAAAGCAGGTGCCAAGGCAAATATTTAGCTAATTATCAATATTTAATAACATCTCTGCTCTGGCTTCTTTCCTAAGGTCCAGCAGATGCTATTAAATCTCACCCCATAGATACACAGCCATGACACGTAATAACTACAGGAATATAAAAGAGATGAATAATTTACAGTGTGCCAACAAATTAGGACCATCATTAAAAAAAAAAAAATAGGCTTGAAACCATTTTGCATAAAACCAGCCCAGTTCAAGGTAATGCCAAGGCTCTCCTGATAAAGAATTACAACATTAATTCAGCGAAGTGAACTTATTCCTACAACTCCTTCTAAGTGCTTCCAACTCCCTGGAGCATTCAGAGTAGAGGGATGAAATTATGGTATTTTTGGACACAGAGGTAGTTATTTCCTCTCCCTAAATCAAATCAAACCTGAATGGTAGAGTGTGGACATCTGTAGGAGGGTTTTATTAGAAAGGGGAGGAAGGTGCTGCTGTTCAGGTCCCTGTGGAAAAGCACTGATTTTTAACTTAATTTTTAACCTATTCACAGATTGATTGTTTTACTCATTCTTTTTATGACTTTGATGTGTTCTAGACAATTAACCCCCCCACCCCCACCCCTCAGGTCTTTGCACAGCTCTTTGTTTAGAGCTATGCACTCTGGTAAGCAGGAGACAGAAAGGGTCCCTCTCTGCATTTAGAGTAACCTTTTTTTTAATGGTAAATGGTATGTACTTATATAGCGCCTTTATTCAAGTCAGGAGACTTGACCAAAGCGCTTTACACTACATTCATTCACCCATTCACGCACAGACACACTGATGGTGGCAAGCTACATTGTAGCCACAGCTGCCCTGGGGCTCACTCACTGAAAACATATGTGAATTTGTGGTAGAAGAAAAGATAGAAAAACATATCACTTAATTAATAGAGGAGTTGAAGAATCCTTGGTTTCTGGTCTGTGCAGCAGTCAGACGTATGTTCCTTAAGCTCCCAGTAGCAGACGTGGTGACATAGACTTAATCATTTTGCTTAAAGGTATAGCGGCAGATTTTCGCGAATTTTTGAAAAGACCTACCTCCTCCACTTTGGAAAAAAAATGCAAAGTCTCAACCCTGTACCAGCTACCAATAGGAAACGTGTGCACGAGCATGCACAAGCATGCACTAGCCCATTTCTCCTTGTGCACGCTCTGTTTGCATCGCTCATACAAGCTTACTTTCCAAAAGGAGATTTACAATTTTTCCACAATGTCAGACTCGCCACCGTTGAGTGAAAATGGGGACGAGGACGTAGGATATCCTTACATAAACATATACCTAGAATGATTGACAATTAGGAGGACCAATTATTTTGGTGATCCACCCTGTAAAATAACATCCTCCACTGTACCTTTAACCCCACATTTTACAAAGTGTTTTGCTGTTTTAGGCTTCAGCCAGTGATTTTAACTTCATCATGATCTACATACGCAGATGGCTTTCAAAATGTCTTAGTTTTAAGAATAGTAATAGTTTTTACACATTTAGTTTACTTTAACTCAGAGCGATCTGTAGTTGGAGCACAGATGTATTCGAGCAGCATGCAGGTCCATCTTCCTAAGTGATTTTAAGTCTGATGTAAATCAAAGGCCCACCTGTTCTGGGTTATTAAAGTATTTTTGTTTTGTTTTGTTTTGGATGGGATATGTTTTTGGCCATTTCAATTATATTAGTTTGATTCTGTATAATTGAAATCAAGTCATTGACTTGCAGGAAAGATTGCAATCAGATCAAACTAATGCTGTTAAATAAACAATAGAAACACGCTCCTGTTATCTCCAGAAATGTCTCAGAAATTCATGTGTTTGGTAGTTTTTTTTTAGATCGTCTACATTAAAGTATGCTCCTAATTCCCACTGAGCAAACACTTCAGTCCTTCAATGTGTGCAGTGAGAGCTGCAGCACCTTGCAACGTGAACTCTTTTAGAAGAGCATGTTGCTGGAGGCGCAGTTGCTTGCTTGTGTGATATCACCATTTACCTGCTGTTTTGAATTTTTCTCTGATTTCAGGATAAAGATGAGGAAAAGGTATCTGCTGGCAGATGTCTTAGAACTACGGCTTGTTTTTTTCCTTCTTATTCCGCATTCTAATTTCAGACAAGCTCAGTGTTTTCCTTTGTCTGCCTGTTGGGATTTAAGTTGCTTTGAGAGAAAGAGGGGAAAAAGTCTACAGGATTTCCCCAAGGATGCGCACGCACAGGACAGAAAAGATCAGTTGATCATGTGACGCCTCACACCTAGAGTCTGTGTGTGCATGTGTGGAGCTCTTGATGGATGCTTTATATCTGAGGTGAATCAGTGCATTCAAAGGAAGCACACCTTGGATGGTGTGTTTTATATCATACACAGGATGTGTAGAAAAAGATTGGTTTAGGTAAACCTATTACATAATTAGCTGCTTCTCACTTTTGTATCATAACTCTAATAAATATTGTCACCCATGTCAGTCTACAAAGCTGAAAGCATCTCATAAAGACCAAGCAGCAAACAGGGTCCTGGTTACAGTGGTGGATCCGAAATATCTAGGCAGTGGGTCAATCCTGAAACTGTTCATGGAAGTTCATAAATTAAATTTCTTATTCTCTAAATGGAATCAACAAAATATCTCCAAAAACATGAAAAAAAAAGACAAATTGTAACCAATAAAAACAAATCTTCAACAAGATTAATAAATAAATAAATATATAAGACAAATTCAGCAAAGGAGCTTTCAAATTGATCATACTGGAGTGATTTTAACCGTTGCTTTAATGACAGTGAGGGATGCACATGGCAGCAAAATGTCTTAAAAAGAAAGGCAAAACAAATATCTTTGCACTGGAATTGAATACATACCAGGTGGTTCAGCTGGATTCCCTGATTATGTGTCATCAGCTTCCTCTGCTCTTTCATTTTTATCTAAATACTCAAACTATTCTAACATGATTTCCTTTTCTTCTATAATTTCTGTTGGTCTTTCAGAGGCCACCTTCATCTATGATCTTCCTGCTCTCCCTACCCTTCTTCCTTCCTAATTATTGCTTGGTTTGCATCGTTTATTAAAGAGTTTTTCTTAATAGATTTCAAAATCATAAGGAAAACTCTGAGGTCACTCCAAAAGATAAGGAAACATATCATCCCAACCTGAAGTGTATGGGGTGAATTTTGTTCCATTATTGTTGCAGGCAAACATGTTTTGTAAAAAAAAAAAAAAAAAAAATGTGAAAAAACTAAAACGTAATCCAGAAATAAAAATGGAAAGAGGTTTTGAGAGAAACTATTTTCTCTTATTTTTTCTCACTTTTATTCAATTGTTTTTACCAAGTTTTTCACACAGAGTTTTAAAAATTGCATCTTTTTCAAACGACCTTTTCCAGATCACATTCTCTTCAGTCTTCCTTTGGAGTGAGGAGTGAACATGCATTTCTTTTGCCCTACATGGAGTTCAGCAGCAACATTTATTATATCAAGAAAGTGTTCATTGCACACTTAAAGCCCAATGCAAATGCTTGCTCTTGACCCATAAAAATACGAATGTTGTTTTTTAACGTCCATGCAGCCCAGTAGAGAATAGGCCATTTTTCAGCTCTATCACTGAGCCACTAGAATCTGAATATGCATGAGCTACATCTCTCCTTACTTTAACTGACAATTCCTGTTGGCACATTGGCATCATAACCTGAAGTAGTAGTAGTTTTTAGACCTTTCAAGATCAATAGAACATTTATATACTATTTTTTCAGTAAAATAGTTTGTTTCTGCTGCACTTAGATGTTCTGTTGATCAATAATTTTGATGTTGTAGTAATCTCCCATTAGTATTTGTCAAGTACAAGTATTTTACGCATTTTTTTTCAAATCATGTTCAAAGATATTAATCTCATTTCTTTACATTTCAACCCAGCAGTCAGATTTACACTTATTTTCAGTTCAATCCAATTATAATACAATGCAGTGAAATGGAGCTGTGCATAAATTACAGATCAGTAAGAGCCTCCTCTCCTTGACTGCAGGAATCCCCTCTGAACAAACAAATGGTTGTAGTTAGAAATGCCTCCAGCAAAATGAGACTGAGTTTGAGCAGCTCGAAGCCAAGAGCCAAGCTGGAGGTTCAGAGGAAGATGGGATGCTCTACATAATCAGTGTCATGGTTCTGACCCATCTGTCTGAAGGCATCCTGCCTCCCCTCCTCTACATGCAGTCACTGACCGTCATCTGATGCATCTGTAAGACAAACACAATCCAGCTCATCTCCTTCACCTGCTCCCCCCTTTATCAACTACATTACACTTAAAGTAGCATTGAGCCTGGACTAATTTCTATACATATATATGAAAACTTAGTAATATTAAAAAGTGGATTCATCTCATTTACTCAGTTCCTTAAAGGAAACATATGTAGACTGAAACACAGATGTTTTTGTTATTTACAATGATGATTTTAACTAACAGCTAATAAATAAAAGATTAAAATTTGGAATAATAGATAAGACCAACAAGAAAGAAAGATTTTAATGATACCATTTGGGCTTTCTGAGAACTAAACACTGAAAATAATTATACATTTGCTCAACTTTAAACAATTAATGTAATGTTACGCACCCTAACAGCTTGAACTGAAATATTGTTAATCATGTAAACAATCACCAATATCTATCTATCTATCTATCTATCTATCTATCTATCTATCTATCTATCTATCTATCTATCTATCTATCTATCTATCTATCTATCTATCTGTCTATTCTATCTGTCTGTCTGTCTGTCTCAGTTCGTCTGTCTGTCTGTCCTGTCTGTCTGTCTGTCTGTCTGTCTGTCTGTCTGTCTGTTCGTCTGTCTATCTATCTGTCTATCTATCTATCTATCTATCTATCTATCTATAGTTAATTTAAATTGCTCTGAGTACCATCAGCATAACTGTGACCACTAATCCCAGTCTGTCTGACATTGGGGCATCAGCTATCCTGACAGAAAAGGCTTCAGAAGGATTTTGGAATGACTGATGAAGAACTGAAATAAATAAACTCCCACTTTCTCCATCAGGGTCTTTTTGGGGCCGGTGCCTATCTATGGCAGTCTATAGGCCAGAGGCAGGGTCAACCTGGACAGGTATCCAGTCTGTCACAGGGCAACATGGAGACACAACCATGCACCCAGTGAGAACCTGGAATGCAGAAAGATCCCGGGCTGAGAATTGCACCCCGAAACCTTCTTGCTGCAAGGCAACAGTGCTACAAACTGCACCACCGTGCAGACCCAAAATAAAGAACATCGAACAGATTCAGTTGATACAACCATCTTGTATCTGTTGGACCTGTCTAAGACCTGTCAGCTTAATTCAACACTCTTGTTTCATGTACTTAAGAGAATGAGTTAAAATTGTGCGGATGATTCATAATAAAAGAATGAGTTTAAGTTTTCTTGCAATAGCAACTTAAACACAGCAAGGTAATATAATTGCTCAAAACTTATCAAAAAATTAAAAAACATGAAGGTTTTTAATGATTTGATGGCAAAGAGGATTTCAATAATTACTTTTATGATTAATGACCAAAAAGCATTGAGGATAAAGCCTTATTCTGTTTCACATCTAAAGCATTATACTGCAGGTCAGCTTCTCCTCTGCTTCATAACAAATGTTTCAGTAAAATTCCCTCCGAATGACAGATAGAAACAGAAACAGAAACAAATACTTAAAAAAGCAAGTAAGTCCAGCAAAACAGTTTAAAAAGTGGCTAATGTTAATGTGGAGGTGAATAAATTCGGCCTGGCAAGGTTAAAGACTGGTAAAGAAAATACCGTTAACAAATGTTCCCAAAACAAGCTTTGCTTTAAAAAGAATTTCTACATTTAGAAAGTCTAAAGTGATGTTGGATAGAAATAAAGATTGATGGACAACTGAATAAAGAAATGGAATTTAATAAACTTATTTATTTTTAAGTATTAAGCAACTTGCAAGTGAAATATGGAGAGAATTTTTTTCATTATTGTTTCAAAGAACACATTTTGTGGAAATTGGAAGTTTGATTTAAAAAAATGAATTACAGAAATAAAATTTTGAAAAAACGCTGTTATTAAAAAAAAAGGGTTTTGAGAGTAACTTTGCTGTTTTCTAGGATCTTATTTAAATTATTTTTTTTGCTTATTTAGTTTTTTAATTTTATTTTTTAATTTTAATATATTCTATATTTTCTAATATATTCTTCAAATCTTTGTTTTCCAGATTGAGTTTCATGAATCATTTCTCCGATCATATTCTCTTCACTTTAAGTTAAATTCAAACGTTTCTTCTGTCAAATAAAAATGTTGTTACTAACGTCCAGCAAGCAAATAGAAATGTGTCTCTTTTCCTCATTTCAGAGGAAATTTGATCTGGAAAACAAGAAATAATAAAAAAGAAAGAAATAGGTAAATATAAATATATAAGAAAGAAATATATTATTTTTTGAAAATATAAAATCTGCAAAAATAGAAGTAAATTAGAAAAGATGGAAAATTTACTCACAAAATCTTTTTTAGAGATGTTTTCTGGTTGTGTAAATAATAGAACAAATCAATTGCATCATTAAACAGCAAATAGCTTCCATGTGATGACACAAAATAGCTGTTAGAAGACATTACTGTAACTTTCATAGGTCTGTGTGGTGAGAACCACCTTCAGTCTTCTGGTAGTTTTGGTCAGAAGATCCAACTTTATTATATTTAAAGTTCTCAGGTGTAAACAAGCTAAAACAAGTGTAATATTTAGAGGGAATGATGCTCCACCTACCAATGAAGATGGAATATCAGGACATCCTAACAGACCTTTCCAAGCATGTGTAGCTACAGGTATGAAGGTAAGCTGTTCTGAATCTAGGCATTAACATGAAATGTGTAGAACACCTAATGAGACAGACTGGAGAAAAAAAAATCATACAAGGTCATATTTCATAAGAGCAGGAATTTCATCCCTTTGGGACAGAAAAGACAGAACTTTTTGTTTTAGCAAACTGCCCATCAAATAAGCATAATTACCATCAGAATTCATACAGTGTTCTGAGAGTCCTGAAGGCAAGCAGCTCCACTCAAATTAGCAGCTCTGATAAATCATCGCTAATTAGCTAATAAAAGCCAGCAGGTGGTTCGGAGCCCAAAGACATCCCCTGGTTGTCTGAATTATGTATACTCCAGCCGTGCAGCGATAAAGTAAATGAGTAAAGGCAAGAACAGATCGGGCTTCTGGAGGACCCTCTTCAAGGGAAAACGCTCCAGTCAAATTCCTCCATTCCCACAGTAATCCCACCCAAAGCAAAGTGGCTCCGACCCGTCGGTCAGATCACATGACCCTCAGAACTCTGGTGGGAGGGGTGTTTGTTTAGAAGTCGCCCACGCTGAGCACAGAAGTCTTCCTCATCAACAGTTTGGAATCAGGTTGATTTTCTTTTAGAGACATAAGATTCAGACATAGAATGAGGTTCAAGGACCCAGAGCCTTTATCAGATTTAAAGGAATAGCACACCCCAAAACATGATTAGCCTTCATTTTCTACTCACTTCATAGCTGAATGGGTCATCTTCTGGAGTACTTTTTTGATATCTCAAATGCATCTGGAGATCTGGGAGGAGAGACTGCTTGCTGTCTGCTGACATTCAAATAATGGAGGTCTATGGTGCCCGAGACAAGAAAGGGTCCATAAAAGTCCACAAAACGTGTCAATATTCCTCCATACTGCTCGATCCAATGTATCCAAAGTGTCCTGAGTGGGTAGCATCCAGAATTTAGCTCGAAGCGAAGTCATTTTTAGAGATGTTTTTAGAGAGTTTAAACAGTAGTGTATAGGATTTCTAATAGCAGCGGCGCATTCGGCGCTCATGGTATTGTGTGTCGCAGCCGGGAATCCACAGATGAAGAGATGCGCGCGCATTCAGCGCGTCTGCTCTGCCGATAATGCAAGCGAGAAGAAGAAATGTGCTGTTTACCTGTGCAAAGAAAAAGAAACAACGAAAAGAAAAATGTCTGAGGACTTCGGTGTTGAGGAAGAGCATGAGTTCTTTGCCGACCTGGGCTTCGCGCTGGTTTGGTCTGCCGGACTTCCGTGAATCGCATGTGGCGGCGCGTAAGTTTTTGTCCTTAGGGAAATCTATACACTACTATTTAGGCTCTAAAGCGTTCTAAATGACTTCGATTTACAGGTAAATTCCTGGATGCTGCCACCCACTCAAGGACACTTGGATTACATTAGACGCAGCAGTATGGAGGAATATTGACACGTTTTTGTGGACTTTTATGGACCTTTTCTGTCTCGGGCCATAGACCTCCATTATTTGAATGTCAGCAGATTACAAAAAGAAGCCTCCCCAGATCTCCAGATGCATTTGAGATATCAAAAAAGTACTCAGAGTGTTGTTCAGCATGGGGGGTGAGTAGAAAATGAAGGCTAATCATGTTTTGGGTGTACTATTCCTTTAAGACATTTGGGGCCCCTAAGAGCGAAGTCATGGGGCCCTCTGAAATCAGAAGATGAGACACAAAACAAAAATTAATTAACAAATAAAAACATTTTAACAGAAGACCTTTGCTTTATTTGTTTTTCTTTACATACACCACTTTCTGTCTCTTATTCATGTTTTCTCCCTTTGTTACTTTGGGCCTCGTAATCATCTTACCTGCCACATCTTTCCCCTTTTTTTTATCTTCCTTTCTTTTTATATAAATATATAAATCATCTGATGCATTACTTCAGCATTGTAAGCATTTATAAGACTGTGCAAACCCCCATGTTAAACATCCTGCATAGTGTATTCTATGAAGGCTGTGTTGAATTAGTTGTAAATTGGGATTAAAAAGACTCAGATGTGTTTATGATGAGGGATTGTATTTGAGTCAATGAGTCGATGCAATCAACTGGTTTTCCTTAGATAAGAAAACTTGAATCAATGTGACTGGATGATCTGGTTGAACTGTAAAGTGCCTTGAGATGACATGTGTTGTGAATTTGGCGCTTTATAAATAAACTGAATTGAAATTGAATTTATCAGGCTCACAGAGTAAATTCTTCAGATCTTAATTTCTTCGCTGCAATAAATAAGTTATTTTTTGTCTTTTCTCTTGTTTATGCATAACAAAGTGCATAATATCTAATTATCTTTTTTCATTTCCTCTGGAAAATTATATTATTTACCTGCTCAGATTAAAGACAAATAGACCGGTTTTAGACATTCTATGTATTTTAGATTTTAACGTGATTGTTAAGTTTAGTTTTTGATGTGTTGGAGATTTGTCGTTCAAGCCAGAGCGTGATGCAGTGCAATAAGTGTATTTTCCCTTGATTTGAACAGGTAAGTAGGATAATTTCCAAAGGAATATGATGATTTATGTAATAGTTGCATTTATGTTTATTGTAAATAATTCTATAATTTCTTTTACTTTTTCTATGGTAATTGTCTGATTTGAATGAATTGAAGTTGTATTTGTCTTATATTAAATGATCCAGTACATAGTGAATGTGCCTTTATTTTAAAGTTAAGAAGGTCTCGTTTGAGCTCTGGACGCAATTAAGTGGTTATGGAGGATTCTTGCTAGCTCAAGAATACGGATGTTTACGTTTATGGAAACATCATTTTAAAGACTTTTTGAATAATTCCCTTTTTTGGCAGTATGCAGACAACGAGGTATTTTATTTCTTTGTGTATGATGTAACTATTATTTCATATGCACTGCAAGTTATTTGTCACATTAATGTTTATGTTTGTCAACATTATTTAGTTTTCCTGGTGGATTTGGAGAAACCAAGAGCAACTTCGAAAATAAACCAGCAAAGAGAGCCATTTGAGTCCGCTTGTGCTTGGAGGGAATTACAATTAATATAAAATAAAAAAGGAAACTCCATTGTCTTATTTCTATTGTTTGTGATTTATTTTAAGGGTAGAGATATTCATTCGATCTGCAGATCATGTTATTAACCTGTCCAAATTAAGAGCCAATACACGTATTTTAAGACATGTTTACTTGCTTTAAATTAGTTTTTACACTATGAACAACTGAGTGACCCTGGTCCAGCAGAGGCTGGTGTTCTAGCATGATTTAGACTATGGATGAGATGTTGAATGCGGTTAATTCAAGGATTAAAGCCTCTAAATAAAGCTGTTGCGTGGTGCCACTTACCTTCTGAACAGAAGTTTTGTCTTTAGACAAATCCTGTGAAGCACAACTGGGATAAAAAACAAAAGTTAATGGGGGTTAAATGAGCATATAACATGTATTAGGATTTTTTTTTTTCTCGCAGCAGAATCCGGCTTCATAACAGAAGATTTTAACCATTTTCAAATAATGTTTGAATTTGCGAAGACGGAGTGTTTCTAGATGAGTTGATGCATAAAATTCCAGTGCATTACTTTGAATTCAGCCACCATGTTCCCTTGTCAGCAAACACCCTCAGAAATCTAGTTTGCTTCTTTCCTCCTTGGGTAAATGAGCTCTTTTCTCTGGGTTAGATGTCCTGAGGCAGTCGCTTGGCAGAGAGTGAAAGAAATGGCAAAAAGGCATCCACACAAGTGGGACATGGGAGCAGATGGGACACTGATTGCAGTGTTGTTTACAGCTGTTGAGGTCCTTCCACTCTGCTATATAGAGGTCAGAAACTGTGTCTTGCTGCCACATTTCACAGCACTGCAACTCAGATACCAAAGCACTTCACTGTAAATATGGGAAATTAGAAACACACACAGATGGAATGCAGGTTTTTTTCTAAAGGAAATTTATAGTTTGGGAAATATTCTGCCAGATTACACTGAATTATTATGATGTTTTTCTTACAAAGCATTTCCTAAAAAATTAAAAAGAGATATATCAGATAGGCTGGGTAGGAATAAAAAGGACATAATCTTGTGGGGAAGAGAAGGACTGCGAGGGAAGCCATCCAACACAAAGGTCTTTGATGATCGTTAACATTTCTTTATGCGGGCATTGAATCACTCTCTATGGTTTTACTAGGAACAATGCCAGTTCAGGAGCGCTCCATCAAGCTTCTGACTAAAGTCCCTATCTCAAGCAATAATGGCCCAGAGCGGCAGGTGAAATATATCCACAGTAATCAACCTTTCGCAAAGGCACCTCAGAAGCACACATTTCAATAGCACAATGTAATCTAATATAATGGGTGGCATCAAGCTGCTTTGCTGAGACATTACTTTCAGCAGAGTATTTGCATGGCAGGCCGGTAACTTTTCAGCAATAAAAAAGCTATATGTCTCTCATTTCCACCGCAGAAACCGATACACTGTAGAAAATGGGAGTTTGATGATAAAGAGGAAATATTTTACACCTTTTGTTCTGATGTAGCAGAATTCAGATATTGTTTGGCGTTCTGTAGTTCAGGTTCATTGATGTAAAAGAAGGGAATGTGTGGAAACCGTCACCACTTCCAATCCTTTAAAAAGAGCGTCTCATTGGAAGTTATCTGATGGCTCATTTGCAGCTTGACTGCTGCCAAATGTCTGTGCCTGGCTGCCCAGAGTATTATAATTGTCGGTTTATGACACACAAAGCCATAAATGTGGGACTGGAAAAGATTGTAACATATGATTCAAATGGTTACAGGAGAAGCCATTAGGTTTTATAGCAATCTGCATCCAGTTTTTATATCCTCACGTTTTGGTTGGATTTCTTAAACCTACACTTATTTGGGAAAATTGTCACTAAAGTGGGAGGCTTCTTAAGTATGAACGGCTTGCTTAAGGTCACAGAACAATATCTTAATTGGACTGAAGTCCAGACTCTTACTAGTCCCCTACAAAACTGCACTTTCTCTGCACCATTCCGGGTTACGCTTCTTCACACTGCAAAAATTATTTATCTAACCAAGCCTTACAATCGTAGATCTAGCCAAAAAGTCTTAGTGGTCCTCTTATTGGATTCATATTGTAACAGAATTCACTCTTGTTTGGTAGATTAATCTCAAAACAAGATCAGAAACACTTTTTGTCTAGATCTAAGATTGTAAGGCTTGGTTAAAAAGACACCATTTGCAGTGTGTGTCTACTTTGGATTATTGGCTTGGTCCTTAACCCTACACTTCAAAACTGATCTAAAAATAAGTAAATATCTCTTAAAATCTGTGAAATTTGCCTGTATTAGAGCAGGTTAATAAGACGATCTGCCAGTTGAATGAGGATTTCTGCCCTTAGATAATTAGATATTATGCATTTAAGAAAAATTTAGTTGTTTTTTGTTATTTAAATGCAAATTGTCATACTGCATTGGCACATTGTCAAAATAAGGGGAATCACACTTATTTCAAGATGAATGATTTACTTTTATGCATTTTTTATAGTGCACTTGTATTTAAGCACTGCAAAAATTAAAACATTGGCAAATAAAATGTTCTTAAAATTAGCTGATTTTCTCTCAGTTACATAAGTAGAATTATTTACATTTCATTTAAGAAAAAAATAAAATCCATTATCTCGTAGCAAGTGCATAATAGCTCATTGTCTTGTTTTAAGGACAGATATTCTACGCCCATTGGTCCATCATCTTATTTACCTGCTCAAACTAAAGCCGAATACAATGATAATATTTCTTCCAGGGTTAGTTTTATTACAGATCAGAGTTGATTTAGGTTATTATTAAATAATCAGTTCTCACTTTAACTTGCCCACTCAGGCTTGCAGTGCTTTAGGCGTTGTTCCTTGTTGGTCTGGTCTCTCGCCTTCGTCATGAGTCTTAAATGAGGTGAGATTTTGGTTGACTATGGTTCCGTGTTTCTGGCTTTGCCGACATGTCCATTAATGTGGCGTCCTGGTGCCCAAAGCCCTGAAAATGTCTCTGCAGCCCTTTCCATGCTGACAATTGTCACGGACTTAAGATTCGCTTTATCTGGGCAGGATGACCTTCTGAGAACTTTTAGTTTCTTTAATGTTATGAGACCAGTTCAATATGAGTGATTTTCTATGTCTGGTAGTAACCAGGTTTGGGTGTAGCCAGTAAAAGAGAAACATTTACTTTACTTTCTAAAACATGGTGGACAGTTTTGTTTTTGTCACATGCAGGATTTTCTGCTTTTATGAAATATCTCAAATTAGTTTTTTGTCAAATTCTCAGGTTATCTATTTAAAAAAAGCAAATAAGATCAACGTCTGACTAAAAAAGAAAAAAAAAGAAGGAAATCCTTCTTGATAAAAACTTGTAGAGTTTAAGCTGAAAAACAAACTCTCAGTTCTTCTATGTTTTGGACAAAGAGCTGATAGACTGGTAAATATCAACATTCTGCCACTAGCAGTCAGGGTCACTGCTGCCTGTCTCTGTGGGCTAAAGGGGCTCCAATCTGGACATGTCAACACAGATACATAGAACCAAAACCACAGTCACACCTAACAGCCTGTTTTTGGAATGTGGGAGGAAGATGGATTATGCAAAGAGAATTTCTCTATGGAACCCAGAACCTTCTTTATGCGAGGCTACCGTAGCAACAACTGATTAGTAGGCATTCAATGTTTTTTTATCCATAAAGTAAGAAATTCTAATTCTTTATAGAAATCATTAAGGCTGTAGAACATCAGCAAAAGAACACATTTTGAAATATATTTAATCCCAATATCTCATTGCTATTTAACACAGTTGTGTAGTAACTAGTTACATTTACTTAGGTAAAGTTTTGATTAAAATATACTTATAGAACTTGTTTCAATTTTTTTATTAAATCATTTTTCAATTAAATATCGCTGCGGTACTTTCACTTGAGTAAAATATTTGGTTATGTATTTTTAGCTTTATTTTGAATGTTTCTATTGTTCAGCATCATAAAAAGTAATCAAGGTTCATCTCCTCAGTGGAAAAAATGAAATCTGTGTCTTGATAATAATAATATCTTTGAATGTATTATGCAATGTTTTCCAACAGTTTGAGTGGAAACACGCCGTTCTGTGTTTGAGGATTTGGGACTGTCTGTGTGTGAGTGTGTGTTGTCTGTCCCTAGTGGTGCTGAGAGATGCATTGCCATTGAGGCCATAATTTAGTCCATTACGTCCTCTGGTTTGCAGCCGTAGCCCCCGGGCCTCTGGCACAGAGCGTTGTGTCATTTGCAACCAACTGGGTTTTTGATGAGAGTGTGTGACCTCGCCGCCTCATCCCTCACCACTGTCTCATTCTCTTTATTTACATCTGTCTTTAGCATTCTAATTACTCTCCTTATTGCTTTAGCCTGGAGGAATCTGGTACACTGCAGAAAAAAGAGGCTAAGGACACTGGAGTTTAAACCAATAATAAGCAGCATAACTCCCATTAGGCTCAGGCAAAGATTGGGCCTGGGACTCTGATTTTATGGGCTGTGGACAAGGAAGCATACACTCTGGGAGTGAAGATGTAAGAATTCATGTGATGTTTCCAGGAAAATGACATTTAGAATTATTCCTTTTTTCAATCAGATCCAAAGAAAATGTTTTTATTGTCCAAAAGTAAAGGTGTATTAATGATATTTTTCTTATTCATCCAGAAAGCACAATAGAGGCATTCATACTACCATTCCTTAAAATTATGAATATAAAAAAAAAACTCCTGAAATGTTTTATCCATTCCCTCTGAATCTTATAAAATGGCATCAAGAGCAGGCACAGCAGTCTTTAATGAGCTCTCAACTTTAAAGACTTGAAGGATATTAACAAGCTGCTTGACAAATGGTGCTTAGAAGCACATTAAAGACGCAGCTAATGGCGCGCATAATGACGGCTAATTTTCGATCAGATATAAATTAGAGCCCCCAACAGTTATTTGCCTTAAGGACTTTATGTAAATGATTCTGTTCTGTATAAACTGAAAACTGAGACTGAGTGAGTGAGTAAGTGAGTGGATGAGCGAGTGAGCAAGAGAAAGAAAGGAAGAACAAGAGAGAAAGAGAGAGAGTGTGAGAGAGAGAGAGCAGCCCTCCTTGTGGGTATGATTAATAGATTTGCAACAGAGCTGTGCTGTCAAAGCCCAGTGAACACACATGCTTGAGACAGCTCTACCACCTCCTCGTTAGGGTCCAATCCCTGCTCACTCATTCAGAGCCCCAAAACAAGGAGTATCACAAACCTGATGATCGGTAATTTTTGTAAGCAGGGATAAACTCTTCAGATCAGGATTTAAACTAATTAAATTACAGTCATACCTGTAACTCTTTGGTTATACAGAAACTTTAATACATCTGACTGAAAGAGGAGAAGCAGGAGAAACAACCTGCTCACATTTCTGGGGTGTTGATTGAATGATGCCATCTGTGAGAAGGTCGTGGTTTGTCCTGACATCCTAAATATGAACCTAAACATAAGAACTGGCTTTTGAACTCTAAATTAAATGGAATTAAAGCCAAAGACAGACAACAATGATGGAATTAGAGAAGCAGTTTGAACTGAGGTTAACCTTTCACTGAAACCTCTGGTGGTTGCTAAGCTATGTGACAAAGGCCATCATTGAAATAGTTTTTCGCTCCTCCTTAAACACCAACTCATCACCAACGCATTATAATGTTTTAGATTTCTTTAATGTAATCAATAATTGATTAATTGATAATACATCCCCCTGTAAATGCTTCATGCACACAACAATGACACAAAAGTCTAAATGAATAAGCATATTCTACAGATGTAAAAGTTTTAGGGACACTTTTTGACTAACCAAGCCTCTAATGTTAATAAAAAGGAACCATTACTGAATGTTACATGATTTATTGAAATGTAAAAATTTATATTGCCTCATTTCAAATACCACAACAAACCCAACAAATTGATTGAATGACTATGAGCAACACTTTGATTGGGAACGAGAGGTTTGAAAAATCTTCCTATTTGAGCAAAAAGAGACATTTTTCAAAAATTAAAATGCTTAATGTACAGCCTACCTCCATAGAATACAATAATAACAGTATTGATGTGCAGAGAATTCTACTTGGTGTTTATATTGTCACATTTTTATATTTCATTTAAATAAAAAAAGATATTCCTAAGCACATAAATGGACAATCAGTTATGGAACATCATTTGCATTTCAGTTTTTGTTGTTAAAC
>JAGKQL010000001.1:46044215-46074842 GCA_018398635.1 Cyprinodon brontotheroides | reverse complement strand
AAGCGAAAAGACTACAACTGTGTAAACAGGCCCCATTTCCGTTTCCGGTGGCAGCGGAATATTGGACTATTTCTACAGAACTCAATGGGATTTACAAAATGCTACAAATAAAAACTCACTAGGAGAACGTTTTCTTCACTCTAAACTTTTGGAACGCTGCATTGAACAGCTTCGACGAACACGGTGAGTAGCATATTTTAAAAAAGAACGCTTAAGGTTGTTTTAAGGACATTATCCGGACATGCTCTATGCTAGCCATTCTAAAGCAGCCAGGGTTGATTCTAAATGAGCCAAAAAGCAGAGACAGGACCAATTAAGTCAAAATTTTGGTGTCCTTCATTCGATTTCATCCTGGACACTACAGAAAAATGGGCTTAAAAGTGTAAAAAACCGAACTTCTCCCTTTAACAGAGCAGTGATTAGGCCTGGAAGATGCTTTGCTAGTAAGTTACTGGTTTGAGAATCGGGATTTCCTGAAAAGTAATACAATCACAGACGGGTTTATGTTCTCTGGTTGTTACCACCTTCAAAGTGACAAAGGTTGGCAGGAGGCCATGACAGAAACAGATCCACAGAGTTAGTAGAGAGACCCCTGGCAGCTGTGTGGAAAGCTATCCACTACCACTGAGAAGGATCCTGCTTTTATTAATGTGACATTTTGGAATCTCATAGTTCTGAATCTGTCAAAGTTTAAATACACTCATGGAGACGGGTTTACATGTCTGTTTCCGAATAAGGCTGCTCATATTAGTATTTATTGCGCATGTGCCCTTTTGACACAATTCTGGTTTCATAGACTGACAGAATTTAAAGTCCTATATTTGCAGAGTTGTCAAGTTACGAAGTACAAATACTTTCTACTCATTACATTTTCACACAAGTATCTGTACTTTCTATTTCTTGCATTTTTAAAACATAGTTGCTCGTTACTTTCGGCTTCGGTTTAATGTTTATAAATATTTATTTCACATCATGTGCTCCATCCAATGCAGATTCATTGGCTCCATCCACATCTAGTGAAAAGTAGTGTAATTGGATGAGTCGTATAACGCAAACACTCATTGGTTAGCTAAAGGAAATCGCAGAAGCAAGCAGGTGTTCTTCAAACTGCTAACGTGAATTTTCTATGCCATGCTACAATGTGGGATTCAGAAAAAGATGTTGAAATGTCTGAAAGGTCGGACACAGGCGGAGAGCTGCATCGGGAGATGGAGACCAACAAGACCTCCCACTCATCCTTGGCCCTATCTCTAAGGATTTTTCGAAAAAGTCTAAAAATTGAGCTTTCCATTCACATAGTGGCATCTGGCTGTTTTTTAAAAGGTTACTTTATACCTTTAAGTAGTTTTTGGAGCATATACTTTTTCACTTTTACTTGAATAAAGAGGTAAAGTTGATACCTAAATTTTTACCTTGAGTGTTTTTAAACTGGCTCGTATCTATACTTCTACTTAAAGCTACAGTGTGTAATTTTCAGCCACATCTAACGCCCAGACTGCAGACAGCAGCAACAAGACCATCTCCCCCCACCGCTCCCCCAACAGTACGGGCGAAGCGCTACGGGACAAAATGTCTTCCACGGCGTCCGCATCATCACCTACCTCTCAAGTGATGAGGTTTGTTTACATAGATAATTTTACAGATAGTATTTCATTAGTCTGTGTAGGGTATAGATTTCATGTAGACTTAAGATAATAAATATACCGTTATTTTTTTCTACATCGTTGTGACGCTTTGGTGAGCTGCTTTGCATGGTGATATAAAACAGACCAAGTAATTGTAGTCATTAGTTTAACAGCGAGATTGTGTTCGCTGGAAGAATATATATTTCCCGTTTACAGAGTCCGTCTTGTTTGTGGCACGGGGGTTACAAGGCGAGGAAGAGGGAGAGGAAGAGGGAAGAGGAAGAGGAGAGGAAGAGGGAGAGGAAGAGGGAACAGAGAGGCCGGGGGGCCAGGCGAGGGAGAAGTGTCAGCGGGGTGACTAGAGCAGAGGAGGAAAAGCGCTTGAAGATCTCCAAAGGAGCCGGGAGAGAAGTAACAGAGGTATATATCCAGAAACTTATTTTACAGAAAATTACTGAATCATGACCTGTGAAATGTCAGGGGGACGTTGCTGAATAAGTATACTGGAGAGTAACAGCATCATCACGCAGCATGTTATTGTAATGGGCGATCTCGCAATCGCTAGTTTGTTGGCTCTAGCGCTGCCGTAGAAGCAAAGATGTCTGCCTCCATGGCTGCTAGACCCGGCCCTATGTAATTATAAATAAACGAATTCTAAGGCAACGAAATATTAAGGTTAAGAGGCTGAGCTCAGTAGATGATGATAAATAACATAGTTATGTATAATATATATTACATTTCTGACTGTATATCCCTGTAATTATTACACACTGTAGCTTTAAGTAACAATTGTGCGTACCTTTGACACCACTGTATATTTGTTTACTATTTTTTGCATATTGATCATTGGATTCTCTTTATGATAAAATTTTTATAATCCATTTTCACAACATTTCTAATTTTTAATTTTCTCTTGTTTCATATGTACTATATTATTTATAAATCCTTTTCAATTATAATCTGTTTTTTTTTTTGTTTTTTTTACTAATATAGCCTATTTCATATTAACCTCATTGTTTACTTTTTGCTGTTGGAGCTTTCAGGCCCTGAAAAAATATATATTTTCTCAGGAAAGGTTTGTTACCATTTTCCTCAGGGCTTTCTGTCCTTCCTGCTGTAGATGTGTTTCTGCTGCAGCATAACTGATCCAAATGGTAGCGTTGCCTCCCTAGCAGACCATGAGATGTGCAGAAGCCTTTTAATCATCCTTTCGTTCAGGTGTCAGGTGTGCAGTTAGCTTCTGTTTATGTTTTCTTAAACGGGGAGTTAATAACGTAATCTAAGACTGGATGCATTGGATCAAACATGGGCTCTGTGTCTGAAAACCACAAGAAATGTCTTTTTTTTATGCCATGCTGAAATGCTGTTTGCCTTATATTCTCATACTTACTTCCAGGACTGCTGCTGCAGAGGTGCCTATTCGCTTTCTTCTCAGCCTCCCTCAGGAGAGCTCTCCACGTTAACAATCCCAATTACACCAAGACCACCAGAGACAGCTGTTTTTATTACAGAACCGCTCCTCTGTGGCTCCAACAAGGTATCTTACCTCCAAGACACGAGTGGAGCGCAGATAAAGCCTGAACGAGAGGGAGAGGAGTGTGGAGTGAAGTGAATGAAGTCTCCTGACTGCTTGTGGAGGTTATACCTTTATTCTCTTTATTCTCCCCCTTCCTCTTTACATGCTAGAGCAGAAGGTCAATGCTTGTTGCATGAGGGTCTACAAAGAGATCTGACTCAAGGCAGCTGCAAATCATGTAAAGAAGGGGTTGTTTCAGCCAACAGTGGAGCTTTATTTATTCATCTGCTTTACCTGGGACATGTGAAGGGCTCCAAGAGGAACATTCTGCCTTTAATGTGTTGTTTAAATGCATACAACCAAAGCTAAAAGCCTTCCAGCTTTACTAAATGTCACACAGAGAGGTGCAGTTCTGAAACAATGCTAGTGGCTCAGTGCCTGAGATAACAATAGGTGTTAACAGCTGTACTCAACTTGCAGATCTTCTGACTGGTTTCCATTTTATAACTTCTAGAGCTAAACTGGACATCAAGCAGCTCTCATTATATTTGAAATTATGTGTTTTAGTTAACCAATCAGCTACTTCAAGTAACAGCATCCTATTGTTTTCCTCAGACGGTTTGTAAGTATGGGATTTTCTGAGTATTGAGGAGGCTGCTAAAAGCTCTAGCAAAGTGTAAAAACGTGCATAGATTCTCATGGTGGTGTCCAGAGGGTTTGTGTTGGTGATGAATTATCACAGCCTAACATCTTCACAAGTTCTACTCATGTGAGGGAAAAGCGAGGCCAAACAGATGCATCAACCCCAGCCATCCTACAAAACAGAAAAGACCTTTAAGCTTTTTTTTTTTTTGTCTTAGGAGTCCAGCAGCTAATATCTGGGATTTCCTTTTGGGCTTTTTAACAGAAATTTAATCTTCCACTCCAATTTTCCACTCAAATAATTTCTTTGGCCTCCACAGGGTTGGAAAAACAAAAGAAACCTGTATTAGAATCAGAATCAGAAATAGACATAATTTAACATGCCCAGAGGGAAATTACTTTTGTTACACGCTCCAGATATACAAACATTTATATATATATATATACTATATATATATACAACTTATGGACAGACTTATCAGCAGACAGTTATTATTATTTTTTAGTCAGCACCCTGACTTTAGCCCAGTTTGCTATCATCCCTCCAACTTCGTAAGTGTTGCTTCTTGTGTTACAATTAACCTATATAGTCAGAGACCAGGAAATTATGGTAAAATCACCATGTCTAACTGCTAATGCTGCGCCACTCAAATTCCCTATTTTCTCCTAAGAAACAAACAGTGCAGAAAGGGGTTCCTAAAATGACCCCTTTTTTTGTCCTTAAAAAATGATCAAACATTATTTCAATCTGAAAAACTCACACAGAGAGAAAAGATAATTAGAAGAATCTTATTGATAAGAAAGTATAGTCTTTGGCGCTCAGACCTCGGCAGGAAATTTCTATGCTGAATTATGCTTTAACATGCATGGGAGTGTGATGAAATGAGAATAGGATGGCACCCCAGCCTGAAACTGGTTTTGGTTTGATCCGGAAGCTGGTTTGTGGAGGTAAGGTATCTGCTGGGCAGAATTGTGTGGGACTAGAAGACAGGTGGAGCTGACGTCAGGCTTCACTCAGACTCGGGACAGTAGTATCCTGCTTGGTTTGCATGCAGGTACCTTTCTTCATGAACTGTCCATGATGAGCAAGCATGAAGCTTACACAGTGGAGGAGGAAAAAAACCCCTCTTGGGAAGAAACCTCTGGCAGAATCTGGGCTCAATGGGCATTTTGGTGGTCTTCGGACTTAATCAATGCGATGTAGAATGAGGGATGCGATGACAACTGGGATTAATACTACTCTTCTGATGGTGCTTGAGGGGTGGTCGTGGCCGGGCGTGGAGGACGCCATTCAGCTATGGCATGGCGAGAAGGGGATGGAGGTGGGCGAATTGCTGCCTCGGAATCGAACCGGCTACGCGGCTGCAGGGATAGCTGCTGGGATGAGATTGAAAGCGCAGTTTTATAAAGTGGAAGCAGGACGGGGCTTCTGCCTTCGCTGTGGTATAGTTCGCCGCTGATTGGCTCGCTTCGGAGACTCTCGGATCAGCTCCCTGATTGATGGAGGTAAGTCAGAGTTTCTTCACAAATCTGAAACTTCCTCTACTAGAAGCTTCATTATAAAGAAAAAACAAAAAGGTGGGTAAAATACAAGGTTATGGCTCCTTTAAAAATGTCAGAGTGACGCCTCCATGACTTTTTTCTCTAATCTTACCAACAAACCAGTCTAATGTAAACAATTTTAATGATACCAACATGAGCAGTGGATCTGGTAGAACTCTGAGGAACCCAAGGTTCGGGCTGATTCCCATGACTAAAGTAGTAAACCAACTATATGCCTCTAGTTCTTACCTACCCCGGAAACTCCAAGTCGTGCACACATGACACATACATGACACACAGATTAGTATGCTCTAGGGGTTCAGTCTCCCCTTGCTAAGGACACTCCAGAAGTGCAGGTTGGGGGTCAGGTTTGCTTGAAAAGAACCTCTGAGTGTCTGATTGCCTGATAATTCCTCACGTAATAAACCACAGCCTCTCAATGCACATTAAGTCATTACTTCTTAAGGGATAGCGAGAAAAGAAAAGGTTAGTATGGATGAGTAGCATTTGCTTTTTACCCCGACCAGCTTGGATCCAAACTAGCCCCTCA
Organism: Cyprinodon brontotheroides; assembly: GCA_018398635.1. Classification (NCBI taxonomy): domain Eukaryota; kingdom Metazoa; phylum Chordata; class Actinopteri; order Cyprinodontiformes; family Cyprinodontidae; genus Cyprinodon; species Cyprinodon brontotheroides. The sequence goes on along the minus strand of JAGKQL010000001.1, from coordinate 46,068,967 downwards.
CCGGCCCTTTAAGGATTTTAGGTTTTTGTTTTGTGCGACATATTCTCCTACAAAAAGAGACCAAATGCTGAACTCTATTATTTAGTTGTTTTTTTTTACAGTAAGAGACTCAAATCTGCATTTGTTTCCGGATCACATGAGAGAATACACTCTCTGTCTTCAGCGAGCTGTAATGGAAACAAGACACTGGAGTGAATTCAGTCAGTTTTCTGGTATAATGCTCCTGTCAGCAAAAACTCCAATAAAGGCAATGAAAGCTCGTCTTCTCCGTCGCTAACATCTCAGTCATCGAGCAACAAATTTAATCCACTGCAGTTTTTCCACCTTTTCAACCTTCTGCGGTATCAGTTCTATTTAGATGTTGCTCTGACTGCAAGGGTTTTCCAGCACTGTTTAATGGTTCTATTTGAATGATTGAATCATTTTCATAAATCATAATAAGGGTAGTTAAAGATAAAGCATTGCATGCTGTGTATAAAGGTTATGTATGAAAAGGCAAGCAAGTGGCCTCGTGGCAGGATGGTTGAAACCAGGCTCTAATTTTTCCATCTTCTAATTACTCAATGAGTCTTCTGAGTCTTCTGCATGTGTTGTTGCAGGTAATTCATTATCAATTCACTTTTCAGCAACAATTTAATAAATCATCCAGTCATATTAAACGTTTAAAGTTTCTATCTAAGGAGAACCAGCTAATTACATCCAGTCATTCACTTTACAGGATATTTTTCTCTATGAGAAGCAGGTAGAGACTTTGGATATTAGATTGACTGTTCAGCAATCCCTCACATTAAGCATTCTTGCAGCGACAGTGAAGAGAGAAACTTATTTTGAACAGAAAGAAATAGTTGACTAATTGGAGCACATCCAGTTAATCACTGTAAAAGCTGAGCCCATAACTAGGAGGATATTTCTTTCCAGGATGGTGTCACAGCCAAAAAACAACAGAACAGATGAAGCTACTATGATGAGAAAAAGTGGAGAGAACATAAAGTTAGAGGTTGAACAACCAAATTTAACTTAACATAGGTGCTGCAGTTCCATTTGACTTGGTTATATCAACGCTTTTCAAGAAATTTGAAATGGAATAACTTTTAGTTATACGGACATATACTCTCTTTATTATCTAGTTGTATGTCTGAAATGAATAAATAAATAAGTAAATAAATGCTAAAATAAATAAAATGGTGGTCAGTGCCTCCTGAAGTGGTCTGGTCTTTATTTCGTGTTCTGAGAGAGAATTTGCAGAATTTTTAACCCAAGCTGGCTTGCTTTTTGTATTTACAGCACCTCTTTCTCTCTGCTGGGATTTTACTTATCTCTTTTCAAATCGTGATTGCAGCAGTTTTGTGCCTTTGCTGCCGTTCTTTATCATATTCATTTTTTTTTTTTTAGATTTCTGTTCTTCATGGGTTTGTAAGTTATTTTTTCTGCAGTGCCTTTGCACCTGTTGTTGAGGCCAACTTGTCACCGCAGATAATAAAGCATTATTGACATTTTTTATGAGGCAAACTTACATTTATCATGTGCAGGCTATTAAAGATATTACATGCATGCATTACAGTTTTGATTGACATTGCTAATCTTGGTATAAGAAAACAAGTTGGACTTGGAATTGGTGTTGAATCAAAAATAATGCATCTCATGGTGTTCAAATTTGCTTCAGTCATCTGGGCCACTGCAAAACTTAAAACAGGCTTAACTAGAGGCAACAATAAAATATCTTTATAAGCTTTGTAAGTGATGCAGTCTGAAAATGTTGATTTAAGTTGAAATTCATTGTTAATAGTGTGCAGGGTGATCCCACTAACCTCACTGGGGTAGATAGAATTCAACCTCAGGCACTAAAGGCAGAAAAACAAATAAAACCGCCCCAAATTTCCACTATTACGCACCAGGTGCCAACCTTAGGGGGATATTACATTAGGATTCAAGCCCGTAGCTCCGGTCCATAAGCTGCAGGGCAGCAGATGATAAGGTCGCAGCCTTCATGTAATGATGTCACATACCCTTTAGGTACTTCAGATCAATATCGAGATCGTTAGACTGTGTTAAACCCGACAAGCCAGCCAAATAAAGCCTCGGTTGGCCAAAAAAAAAAAAAAAAAACCCCCACTTTGAGATTGTTTCAACTGATAAAATTGGATTCTTTCAGTCAAGCTATGGCTTGGCAAAGATCCAGCTCGGTGTCTATTTTTGTGATTTTTGATTTAAAATATTGTATATTTTAATACTGTGTAGATATTTTATAAGTACTGTATAATAGGGGGAATGATTACCTGTAAACTGAAAGTTTTTGATCTATCATTGATGCACATGGTTCTGTTGGCTGGCTATTTAACATGACAGAGATTCCCTTTGGTAAAACCTGACCTTTATACCATCAAAAAACTACAGTGGGAGAAGTTGCATTTAATGTGAGGAGCAACACTTCAGAACTCCCTGCACTATAAGGAATCTCATATGTCAAGTGCTGTACGGATGGGATTAATGTAGCAGGAGGATTGTGAGATTCCCGTACAACCTGAATGAGTATTTCTGCTGTGTCTCTCATTAGTTTGACTGCCCCACAGAGTAATATATTGCTTGTCACTGGGTTGCTCTAATGGCTGCATGCTAATTGACCTTCCTTTCCCCCCCGTCTTCTGCACAAATAAAAAGATTTCTGTGCGCCATGTGATGGTTTCCGTGTCACAATCTGATCCGACAAATTAAAAAGCTCTTTGCTGTCATAGCTGTCAGCGGAAGCGAAACCCTGCCTCCATCAGCTCTTTCAATGATCACTTCCAACACCCAAACCACCGGCGAGTGCAACTGCAAAGCACAATACTAAAAGGGCATGCTGTAAAGCAGATATCTGAATATCTGTCGGGCAGAGATGAAACTTCATCAGCGCTGTTTAATCATGGAATGAGGCTCTTCCATCTACTGCATACTGTAAGCCAGGCATGGGTGCTTCTTGTAGATTATATATTCACTGGCCATCTGGCTACATGAATATAAGGTCTAACATGGTGGTGGGCAGTGTGGGTGATAAGAGGGTTGCTTTGCGAGCGTTGAAGGAACCTGGAAAACATGCTGAAAACCCGTGCTGACTTTTCCATGATGATTTGGCTTTCTCTTACTGGTAAAAGGATTGAAAACATTAGCTGCAGCTTTTGATGGGAGGAATTTATCTCAAGATGCACCAACAAATCCACCTCTTCGGGAAAAACACACGCTGTTTCTCAATAGTGTGTACTTGTGCATTCTCATGTTCTCGTGTACTCGTGAAACGTCATCAGCTTCAGGCCCTTAGTGACTGCGTTCCGTGCCCACAACAACAGATGAATCTGTGAACCAGCCAAAGTCCTCGGATGCTTTCAGCCTCAAATTCACCACTCCCTCTTTACCCAGCATGCATCAGATCAAACTTTGTCCGTTCTTGATGACTGGACAGCTTTTCTCAGCTGATGCACTGCGGCAGCAGCAGCTTTCAATGGAGCACTCACAGAGCCTCACAATACTAAAGCGAAAAGGATATACTATTCTGTTGTCTGTTGTTCAATAAAAGTATGCTTTAAGCTACAGTGTGTAATACCACAGTGGATATACAGTCAGAAATGTAATAGGTATTATACATAACTATGTTATTTATCATCATCCACGAAGCATCAGCCTCTTAACCTTTTAATATTTATGTTGCCTTAGTAATTGCAAGTATTTATAATTACATAGAGCTTTTGGTCTCGCAGCTCATGGAGGTAGATATCATCTTTGGCGGCCACGGCATGCCGCCAGAGCCAATAAACTAGTTTAGACAAGTAGACGCCCATTACCGGAAAGTAACTTCACGCAAGTTGGCGGCGAGATGAACTGGAGACGGTATCTGAACAATAGATGGCAGTATTAAAAATTATCTATAAACAAAATAGCATCACTCTTTGAGAAGGTGGTAGGTGATGCGGACGCCGTGGAAGACATTTTGTCCCGTAAGGGGCTCGCCGCACTGTTGGGGAGGAGCTTGGTGGGGAGATGTTCATGTTGCTGCGCGTCTGCAGTCTGGACGCTAGATGTCATCACTCGAATAATTACAATACCGTAGCTTTCAAGATCATTTGAGGCGCAGAACATCATACTTTTAAGCGCCACTATATGGCCCACTGGCTCTGATGGTGAGTTTTTTGTTTTATTTGGCAAAATGTTCATTTGTTTATATTTATCTGACTGTGCTAATTATTATTCCCCCACTAATTGAAAAAAGTAAGAATTTGTTATTATCTAGACTCTAGATAATAATAAATTCTTACTTTTTTAATTTCACCCCCTGTTATTAATAGCCTCTAGATTCTAGAGACTATTAGTAACAGGAGGTGAAATGCAGCTCTAGACGAGCTGAGCATGTGGTGACGTCATCAGTACGCTTCTTTTCCAATTGAACCATATTTATACTGCTTGCTCCCGTTCTCCCCAAATCCAGACTTGCCTGTGTTCATAACTACTAAGTTACTGTTACCTAGTTACCTAGTAACTTTTTGACAAAAATATACTTTTAGGAGTTGTGGCTAAACGAGTGCTCTTTTATGTACACAAGCTTGAACCTATTGTGACATTTGGATGTCAAGCTAATCTACAGTAAGAAAATATGGTCACTGGACGTACTGGTTACATAAGTCAATCCAGCTCAACTCAAAACTTTAAGTGCTGTACAGGTAAAACGGGCTTTAGGGCCGACTAGTATCAGCCAATTAGAGGATCCCTATGTTCTGGCAGTTGTAAAGATATGAAGGAGGTTGCTGGGAGGTTGAGCCAATGTAAGATTTAAAAAGAAACAGTAGGATTTTATGATCTAATTTAAACGCAACTGGAAGCCAGTTCTGCAAAGCCAGGACAGAGGCTGTGTGGTCATGCTTGTGTTTGCTGCTAAGGATACAGGCAGTTAACAAAGCATGGATTATCCTCACCAGATCTTTATGTGACATGCATCAGTTTACTTTTAATACAATTTTCAAATGTTATAAACAATTTTTGACGATGAGTTAACCCGTCATCAAATATTGCAGCTAGACTTTTTGCAGAATGGGAGAACAGAGATAGATTGAAGCAGAATGATGAAAAATGGTCCCTATGTCCTCCAGCAGTCGTAAGCCTATAGCAGCAGAACTATAGAGATAGCTCAGGATAACCTGAGCCACTCTAACTATAATTTTTTTTAAGAAGCTAGTTTTTTGCTGTTTGAAAAAGCAGCCAAAAAATGTTATATATCTGTTACTAATTACTCATTCATCAGTGTTTATCATGCATTAGTCATTCAAGTGACATAACTGACCAGTTCCTTACCATGTAGTTAGCCTATCAGTTCAACTATGTATTTCTTCTGGTGTTGATATATCCCACATTTCAGACTAAGCTCCTGCCTCGTGAGCACAATACCTATTTGTCAGCATAATTATTTAGCATGGATACAGTATATAAGAGGAGTGTTATTGTAAAGTGGTATCAAGAAATGTTTTATTTCTAAAAAAATAAAACATTTTCAGATCATATCTACAAACTCAACATAAATCACTTTATTATATCTGCAGGATTACCTCTATGCTATCTCACTTCATTGGCATACTGGAAGAATAGGTGACATCATCACTTTGAGTGATTCACCCCTGAGATAAATGAGTGAACCATCTCTGTCACAGCCTCCAAAATATCTTTTATTGCTTTTAACGATGAGTTCAAGTAATATGTCAACAGGATTAAGTATTCTCTTAATCAAAAGGCAACATAAACTGTAAATGTGTGTAAACAATTTAATATCTTTTTGTAAATTTGTACTTTCCCTGGCAAAATATGATGATGTAAATTTTCATTTTTTTTTTTTTATGTTAAAACACCAGCAATGCTGGATGCTCCACAGTGTAATATTTTCACAATGGAGACGAATGTTCATGTATTCATGTAAACTGTGCAATTGTTGAATAAAAAACAATAAAAAAAATCTCTGTCACAGCCCTGAACAAATCACTCACTAATTTAAACAACACAAGAGTGAGTGAATCCTCTTTATTTCCTGTAAGTACTAAAAGGTAAAAGACTCCACTACAGCATTACTGTGCTTGTCCAGTAAGTTGCCTTGGCAAAGCTAAGTTTAGCCAAAAGCATTTGCTGTTAACTTGAAGGTATTCTAAACTTTAACCGTAAACTTGGACACCATTACTATGAGCTAAATTTTCACTCTTGATTCGTCTAACTAAATTTAAAAAGTGTTGTATAATTTTACCAGATTACGAGATTATGAATATTTCATTAACTAGAACTGGAAGCTATAGTTTCTTAATATTTCATTCAAATTAAGGGTAAAACCGAGAAACTATCTTTGGTTAAATGATTATAACAGAAAAATTGCTCAATTACCAGGTGTTATTGTCATCTTACCTTTGTGGCTGGACATTTGGACTGGCGGTTAAAATTCAAGAAGTCGTCATCATCAGTAAATGTCAATAACTTGGTTTGTAATTTAAGCAGAGTTATTAATCATTAACCACAGGGAAAATATTTGTCTCTGTTTATTCTCTCAGACAAGCAGCAGGGTTTAGGATGTGATATCAGAGGCATGGGCTTTTTCAAAACACAGCCATAATCTGACACCCTCGATGAAATGATAGTTCTGATTCATAAGAAAGTAAAAAATCTATTCAATCCAGAAGCTACTATGATGAGAAAAGGCAGGGAGAATATAAAGTTAGTAGTTGAACTAACAAATGGTGCTGAATTGGAGAATAGAAGTAGAATACAGAAGGGTGAAGAAAAGTTGTCCTCCAGCAGTCAAAGCTTATAGCAGCATAACCTGAGCCACTCTAAGTATACATTTTCTAAAAAATTATACGAGTGATCCTAGGCAATGTTAACAGAAAACTTTGATTTAATCGATTTATTCATGACTGACCCAAAACAAGTCATAAGGAGGCTAAGATAGATAGATAGATAGATAGATAGATAGATAGATAGATAGATAGATAGATAGATAGATAGATGAGATAGATAGATAGATAGATAGATAGATAGATAGATAGATAGATATAGATATAGATAGATAGATATTTTGTGTAAGCTCTGCTCTGAGAAGCTGCTGGCTCAAACTTTATTGCAGTACTGCTAGCTCAGACATTGCGATTTATTACCTGTGGACCAAAGATGGAGCTCCTTAACAGCAATAATGTGCTCGATCTGTGGCCGAAACAGAAATTGACTGTGTCATTTTACCTGCTGACTTTGTGTGTATAACTTTATAATTTATGCGGTGTACCCATACTATTGACAAAAACACATCACTGTGATCAAAGGGAGCCATTCAGGAGGTTGGACAGGGCCATGAAGACAGGGCCTGTAACACTAATGATCTTCAAACGCTCGTCTATTTCACTGGGAGCTATGCGCAACTCCCCAGCAAGTCCCCTGTCTTCCCCCTGGGGGTAATTGCGCCTGGCTGGCTAGGTGACAGGTGTCAAGTGGCCCCTCCTCAACTGATTCATCATGCTAAGCAGAGTAGAAAAGCACATCTCAGTCTCTTTACTTTCTTTATATTATTCTGCTTGTCTGCCTCTTTCTTGTTACCTGCTATGCCTACTTTTTCATCCCCTCAGTGTGTCCAAACACACTCTACCTGGTTTTACAGTATTTCCACTCTAATTTGTTTTCCATCATTTGCTCCATGGTGTTTGCTAACTGCACCAACAGGCTGTTTGTTTGAAGGAAATGATCATCTTCTCTAGAGAAAGTGATGGCCATACTGTTTTTGTTAGTGAAAATGTTAGTTTTCACTAACGAAAGTAGTTTTATTTTGTCTAAATTATGCACATGGCCTATCTAAAAGGTAACTAACACCACTGATAACCAGAAACAATTCTATCTTACAAGGGGATCTTTAAAATATTTGCCAAAGGTTGTCTGTAGATTAGGTAATAAACTTAATTATCAAACAATTTTAATTATAAATTCACAAATCAACATTCTCGTGGTTACATTTGAAGTCCGGGCCTTATTATAAACAGTTCACACAGATTTGGGTAAAATGATGATATCTTAACCTCCTTTCTGTGCTCTCTATTGATTCAAGCCCTGAGAACACTACAGGAAAAACATTTAAAAATACATCAATAAACAGTGTATATCATAGTCTAGTAAACAGAAGGTATGCCCTAATTCGTTATACAATGTATTTACTATGTGTATCGGTCCAACTGATGTGTTGCTGGTTTGAGTACTTGCTCTCTCAGGTGTGATTTTTGGTGACACTCTTCCCGCCTTGCCTGTTTTTTGGTACTCTGAGGATGCTTTGGTTGCTGTGGCTGCAATGGCGGCCTAGCTTTTGTCAGTCTGCCCAAAAGCAGCTGTGGCTAAAGTATAGCCCACCACTATCACAACATATTCTGATTATCAGTTCGTATGAAATCGTTGTACGAAAAGTTATGCACAGTATTTCGATGCGTTTTTGACATTTTTCACTCGACAAAACAGATCAGTGCGCATGCGCCAACAAGACAGACGAAAAAAAAAGATTCCGTGGAAGGACGTAAAACTGGGAAAAAACAGTTGCAATAATCACTGCTTCAGGTCTCTAACTATAGGTTGCTTACTGTTTTGTATCTTAGGGTCAGGGTCAGGGTTAGGAGTTAATTGTATATTCCAAATTCTATGCTATGTAAGTTGTTATATGCATGTCTTAAAGGATATCTTGATACCGAGGCCAAGGCGTAAAAATACGTGAGAAATACCGCGAAAAAAACGTCAAAAAGGCATACGACGATTACGATTGCATAACTTTTCGTATGATTTCATACGAACTGATAATGAAAATACACTGACTATCACCATATGGATGTGTGCATCAATGGTTGAAGATGGTTGACTGTGCTTTGGAGTCCTCGGTCTTGGTAAACTGCTATATATATATACAGGCTATTAAATGTATTTTTATTGCAAAATCTTCTTGTTTCTCATGCTTGGTTTTCATATCTGTGCTTAGATTTCTGTGGAAGGAAAGTCTTGTTTGGCCATGCCTAAAATCAAATTTCCCCCTGGTGTTCTTGTGAAATAAATGACGAAAAGAATGAAATAAATAGTAGACCAAACTTCAATACTTTTAAAAATTCTCTCTATTATGGCACAGAAAAAAATGCTTTGAATTTCAAATACAATGTTTGTATTTTATAAAAATAAAGAGTCTCTTGTTTTATATGTTGTTTTTAGATTCTAAAAAGTCTCTAAACGGAAATTTAAATGACCAAAGGCTGCACTGGCCCAAATCACAAGAGCTGCGATTTGGCTGTGCTATCACCTCCTAAAATAAACAATTCCAAGAACCAACATCTCCACCAAGATGGTATAATTTTTTTCAAACATCTTTAGAAGTGATAACATTTAAATCAGAGTGTTTAAAAGGCAATGGGGAATTTGCAACCGACTGAATAAACAAAGTAATCCTTTCTCAGAGCCCATGGCAGACAGGTTGGCCCACCGGCCAGAAATCCTTCATCCCAGTGGATACGAGGAGAAAGAAATGCTGCCGATATTGTGTGAAGCAGAGACAGAGATACAGAGACCACACCCTCACTCTGCCCGCCTGTCTAAGCAGGATCCCATGGGGACCTGCCTTTCACACACTCTCTCTCTCTTCAGAAACACACACACACACACACCCCAGTCATTAATTCCTGCTTTGCATCTCCACACCATGTAATATTTATGGGTCACCGCAGCTTTGTATTCACAAATGGAAACGCCAAGAGGAAAAAGAGGGAAGACACGATACCTCAATCAATTCTGTGAATAAGGTTCAGATTGTCAGATCATGGCTTCCTTTCCTCCACTGAACCGGTGCTTAGGCAGCATTCTATTCTGTGACCTCTAAGTGTTTTGTATGACGGATTGTCAGACACAACCTCTGAGGCTCGTTTTTTAACTCCCCAGGAGATGAAAAGGTATTATGAGCGTCAACATTTCATAAGTGCAGAATTGGAGGAACAACAAAACTGCATTAGTCAGTAAAAGCAATTGCAAGCTGAAGACATTTTGGCTTATGTGACATTGGCGTACAAGAGGCGCACAGCAGAAGTGCAAACAATCGCTGCTAAGCAGAATCTCTGCACTAATCAAGGGACGTCGCTCCCCGTTCGGTGGCTGACAGATCCTAATTGGGGCCTTCTTTCCGAAAAGATGATGCTTGAAACCTGTGATGCAACAGTGGGAGACATTACCCTCGCTGCCTTTCAAATCAACAGTGGTGTCAAAACAGAGCCCTGAGGAGCCCTCAGAAGAGCACAGCTCACTAGACCCCTGTAGAGATTTGAGGACCACTTTGGAACTCTAATCCACTCAAAATGTGCTGATAATTTTCCTTGCCAGGACACTCTCTGCCTGGTGTCACAAGAGTGGCCTCCTGGGAGCAGATCAGCCAATGATAACAAAGTAGCCAGATGTCTGGTGCTGGCAGGATCCCAGAAGCCAGACAGCGGCACGCAGCAGCATCCGCTGTGGGCCACAGATCAAAGATACCTGAGAATTACTTATGGGCACAAAATATGTGTTGCTTACTCTACAGTTCCCATTAATAACAATCTGGGAGAATTTGTATTTCTAATTAACTCTTTTCTTTCGGCATATAAAGTGCTGTAAGGTTGTCTGAAGCTGCAGCAGCATTTTTTTTTCTGTGGCAACTGCGAGTCAACAACAGGAAGTCGGATGCAGCGCTGTCTGAAAGAGGTAGATCAGCTTTTAAGGCAGTTTTGAGGCTCTGAAAAACTCCTGACTTGCTTTAAAAAACAAACAGACTATGTAAGAGTCAGCCTGTTTACATTTAATCATGCCTAAACTGGCCCTTAATGCGTACCTCGAAAGCTGCAGGTGCTTGGATGAGAAAAATAGAGATGCCAAAGTTTTGTTCTCAGAAAAGGCCTGTTCTGTCTGTATTTGTAGCCTAATTATGATGTTTATTTAAATTCAGTGCAAAACTGATCTAAAAATATTTCTTAAAATATATGTAATATCCCTCCTTTCATTGTTCTATTTTTCTTATTTTAAATATAAATCTCAATTCATTGGAAAATTGTCTAATTTACCAGGTAGAATGGAGGGAAAATACAATTATTATTATAACAATAGATTTCAATTTGTGCATACTGCAAGATCTGAGCAAAAATGTATTAAAATTTGTGTATTTTCCATTAATGTGAGTAGGTAAATCTGGTGATGTTAATATAGTTTGTTTTCTTTGCAGTTTAACAAGACAATTGGATAATATGTAATTTTAATAAGATAATACAGTTGTTTTTTCTTATTTTTAACATAAATCTTGTAAATCCACTGGCAAATCGTCTTACTTAACTGCTCAAAACAATGGAAAACGCACTAATTTTAAGAGAAAATGACTAGATTTAGTTTTTAGTAAGTAAGACAATTTTCCATTGGAACAAAATAATCAATGTTTGAAATATGAAAATGAAAATCTACTATCTAATTTTAAGAGCATGATCTCTAATTATCTTATTCAAAGGACAGAAATCCTCATTCCATTATCAGTTTATCACATTTACATTTAGAGAGAGGACTGTTATTTGTATTTGTAAAAACAACAACAACATATTTTCATAAATGTTGGTTAAACTGCAATGCATTCTGGGTAACTGACATATGCTAGGTCCTGTAGCACCAGCTCCATCATGCCAAAACAGTAATGAGTAATTTTAAACCTCTTACAATGGAGTGCATAGAAAATAAATGAATCACAGGAAGTAATGAAGATGAGGAAGATCAAACAGAGGAAGAGGGGAGAGTTGCAAGTACAAAGAGCACCAGTTTCTAACCCAGGCTGTTTATTGTTAGCATCAGGCTCAAACATTTTCTCAGATAAATCGGAACGATGCAATGGAAAAAACGATCTAGAAATAAGTAAAAGTGTAAATTAAATTAGGTGTACATGAGATAGTTTGCCAATTAAATGAGTATTTTTACTCTTATAATAAGATAATTACATAATATTCACTTGAAATAAGACAATGCAATTGTTGTTTTTTGTTAAATAAAGTGTAAATTGTCTTGGTCCATTGGCAAAATGTCTCTTTTACCTCCTCAATCCAAAACCAAATGCACTTATTTTAAGAAAAAATTACTTAACTAGATTTCGATTGTTTTCCAGTATGAAAAATGCTTCAATGTCAGAAATAAGTCCAGTCCAGGCCCGGACTGGTAAACTGTTATACCGTGCCGGTACTAATTTCAGCATACAAGGGCCAACCCTCCCTAAATCATACCGGCCCCAACACTTACTCTCTGTCAGAAGCACCTACCTGTGACTGTAAATAACTCAAGGAGCTCAATAAGTAATACAGTTTTAACAACCTAAATGATGCATGCAGTATATATAGCAGTTCCTTGTCATGCACATCCTTGTGACGGTTGGCAAAGGGTGTAATTTTGTATTTCTTCAAACTGTTAAATCCTGGCAACAAACTTAATTATAATAAAACTAAAATGCTTTCTTTCAATCAAACTACAATGTTGCAACGTTTCCTGTCTTACGTGCATTGTTGCCAGGTTAGGAGGTTTCCCAATCTGGCAGTTTTTATAATGGCCGTCTATGGGTAAAAAAATGTTTTTCTTTAGATTTATGGCCTAAGAGATCATTACACTTTGGTTCAAATTGGGCGAGATTTCGTATATAACTTTGAAAAAGTAAAAGAGACACTTTTTTCTCCTTTTACACTTGCAGTTGGACTTATTGTACAGGAGATGCACGATTCACCAAAGCACTATAGTATATTAATTATTGAGAACAGAAAGTGTTGCTCCATGTCTGCATTTGATGGAGATAACCTCCCCTTCCCCCAATTATGTATATTACCTTTGCTGCCTAACGGTTCATGCAAATCCTCATTTGCATCTCTCTTTTGAACCTCCTATATGTTGGATGGAATCCCTAATATCAGAACACACATACCATTGCCCTTTTGTCAGATCATGTTTATGACCCCTTCCCTTCCCATCTATAGCCACCTTTCTGACCTTCCAATGCAGATGTGTTTCCATTTTTTTTGCTTATTTTAAATTTCTGATCCAGATTTAATCAAAAAAATGCTGTAATCTATTTTTGTGCATTGAGCTACACGATACAAAAAACTCGACTTTGTATTTCTACTTCACACACACAAACAGTCTAAGAGTGTACTGAAAAGCCAGCATCCAGGGTCATCTTTTAATGGCATTTAGTTAATGTTGCTTTAAAACGAGGCGTTAAAAAGTTGCCTGGGCTTCCAGCTTCAGCAGCTCATCACTCCAGAAAACATCCGCACTCGTCCGAGCCGGCCCCAGCCGTTATTAATGTGCACTGAATTATTTAACAGGGTAAAATTATCATCCTCTATTGAAAAGATTTTTTGCCTACACAATTAAATTGCATTATAGTGATTTTTAGTCGAGTGAGAATTATGACTGTTTTTCCCTCTGCCTTGCTGTGTTTCCTGCCTTACTTGTTATAAGATGTGGGGGCACCGAGATGAAAAAAGGCCTGAATTTCTCTGAGAGAGCTTGTAATCCAGCTCTAACCTAAGCCCAAATGTGAAACCAACGGATAACAAAGAAAGTAGGTATTATGTTCTGATTGATTATAACCACATTATATCCTCTTGGAACTTCAAAATCTCCCTCTTATTTTCCTTTTTAAGCGGTTATAGTCTTCACTGGTGACTCTGTTGTTATTCTTCATGTGGTAAAGGATCTTTCCGTCTTTATCAATGTGTTAAAATCACAATAAAATGACAGTAAACGACATAACCTTGTTTGAATAAAGTGCCATGATGTATCTGTTATTCATCTTTCACAGCAGCTTCAGCTCTCCAAGCATTCGGTCTGATCCCACGTGGACAACTGTCCACATCTCAACCACAGCCCAACAATTGGCAGTAATTGGCACATTGCCTTGGCTGTCCTGGGAGAGATCTGAGAGCATGCATGGCCACAGACAGGCTGCCCTTTCCACCAATTAGAGAGTTGTCGTTTCATGGAGCGGGAGCTGGGGGAGGTATACCTCACTCTTACCTTGTCTCTTGATCAAAATGATTTGCTGAGACCCTCTTTCTTCCCGGTCCTCTCTTCCTTCTTCACTGCATCCCTTTAGCCACTGAGGTGCTTCAGTGTGTGAACTGAATCTTCAGCTGTCGGGTCAAACCAGCAGCTGACAGCCTTACAGTAGGAGTCACTTTTTTAGATGCTCTTTAGATTCTCACTCTGGACTACAGCACCTTTGACAACCTTTCATGCAGTTGTATTTCTGCACTTAATCGTGGTTTGACCACAAACTCTAATGTCTCTTCTTCAGATTTTAAATGATAGACCAGGATAGCACCAATGTGAAGGAAAGATAGAAGAAATACACATACAAAGAAGAGATATAAATCATTTAGCCACGATTTATGCCATATCACTGGGCAATCGGACCAATATCTTTGGCCGATATTAGCTTTTTTTTTTTTTCTTTCATTGGTATTGGCTGATATATGAATACTGTCAGGACTCCTGTCTTTGTGTTTGTGTTTCTGTGTTTGTCTCCTTTCCTCCACCAGGAGGCGACCTGGTTCTGGTCCGCTTCCTCACACACCTGCTGATGGTTTCCCCGTTTACGAAGACTGTTCTTAAGCGGCTGGATTGCCACTACGCTCGACGTCGAAGTGTTTGTCAGTTTAGGGGGTACTCTAGCCAAGCTAAGTTTTTGCTGAGTCAAGCTGAGTTTTTAGTCAACCTGAGTTTAACTTTGTTATTTTGTCTTTGCCTCTTTGGCAGAAAGTTGTCCTGCTAACTGGATTTCTCTCGGACCTTCAAACCCTGGAAGGATCAACTGAGCTTCAAACTGAGCTGGGGTTCAAACAGGAGGTTTGGATCCTTTTTCCCAAGAGATCGTTTGAGCTTCCCACTGAGAAAGGGATAAATCTCCACTACGACCCGTTCAAGTACCGCAGGAAATCTGAGTGGCAGTCAGTTTCTCCGCTTCACCAACTTTCAACCGCATTCTGGGTAAATCCTGTTCCACCCTCCAATCAATCAAACAAACACTGGAACCATGGCACAAAAGACAGGAGTTAAGGATTCAACAACTTCTCTGGAAACTTCCCGTTGAGCAGTGTTCAGAGCAACACTTCTCCCTCTGCTAAAACTTCTTCAATAAAACCCGTTAAAGCTGTTCCCTGGTCTCTCTGTTCGGTTTCCTGCATTTGGGTCTGAACTTTGTAAATCATGTCGTGACAACTTCGACCTACTATTACTATTGGTGCACAATAATTTTGTGTTATCATTGGCTTGTTAAGAGGAAGTAAATATTAATACCTATTGGTCCTTCAAAAATCTACAAAATAATTGATTATCTAATATATTTAATTTTTCAATAAACTAGTAAAGCTACAAAAACCAAATCAAAGCTAAAGTGGTTGCTGTGAGCATTTTTTTAACTTGCGTTATACAAAATTAAATACATGAAATTATCCGAAATCACCCAAAAATCCAAAATGTTTAACTAGAAACTCTTTCCCTAGCTTTGCCTAATGTTACCTCTGTTTCTTCCATTTTGGAAAGCTAAGACGTCTCTAAAGTTCAGGAAAGCTTAGCCCAGGCTTTGTGTTGAGTTCAGATGGCCTAGTGGCGGCTAGTTGTGTCCTCTGGAATGCTTCATGCTTCCAGCCTCTGATACCTCCAACTTATTCTAACTGCTTTGAAAAATCTGATTCTGAGATTAGCCAGCAGGTCCACTTAACTTTAGGGTAGTCAGAAGGTTCTGATCCTGCCATACAGGAGATCTCCCCAATGTGACTCCTGGGAGCGAGAGTCCGGGCAAAGAGAGGGAAGGATGAGAGCCTCACGGTCTTTATACTCAGCAGAGCAGGGTCACATCACATGTGTCTCTGGGAGCATTTTGCAGAGGAGGTTGTGAATCTTATAGAGTTTGCAAAGAAGACCTGGTCATTAATCACTATAGTCCAAAGTAATATCAGGGCTTAGGGCACAACACCTGTATGCTGTGTTTGTCAGTCTCAACGATCCAGTTTATTCTGGTTTTTATTTTGGTGTTTAGAGTTAATAGGGATAAAAACAAATTCCCCCCCAACTTTTTTATTGAAAACATTTTTTTAAACTGTTCGCGTGTCTTATCACATATCTCACTTTGAGTTGGCCAATCCGTTTTTTGTTTTCTCTTACGACAGTTTGAGACGCTGTAACTTGAAACTACACTTGGCAGAAATCTCCTTTTCCCACTGTCCCTTGTTACTGGTGTGTTGCTTTTTTTGTTGTCTTGTCTGCAGGCATACTACTGAGATACGTCTGCGGGGCTTTATTACTGAGGCTTTGACGCCACGATAGCAGCTGTCTCATGTGGTTCCAAATGTGCAGGCCACGCAGGGTATCAGGGGACCCCTGTGCAGCGGATCACAGGCCTCGGTGCGTGCCACTAACGCTCCCCAGATTTTTTTTTCCTTTTTTTGCCACGAGGAAGGCTGCAGAACCCATTATTTTCTTCCCTTTCTTGTCCTCAAAGCTTCTGTCTCTCCTAGTTTCTCTTCAATAAACATGAGGAGGCGAGGAGATGCTTCCTATACTGAGAATATGTGTCAGACTTATGGGTTATGTTGTGTTGCAATGTGAAGCAAAGACAGACACACAGAGAGTGAGAGAGAGAGAGAGGAAACAGTGTCCCTAAAGATTTCTAGGGCGGTGAGCTTTTCTTCTACCTTAGAAAACCGAACGCATAACCCTGCTCAGCTGTAACCAGAACATTGTTCATAAATGTGCAGCTTGATGTGCATTCCTTTCCTCTGTTCAGTCAGTAATCAGCAGAGGCAAACCGTCGCCTTTGCCACAGGTGTACAGGCTCCCCATGCAGTACGGACCTCGGTGAGGGGAGCCTACCTAATATGCTGTCTGGCCCCGGGGCCTGTGGGACTGTGCTTGGATTATTATGTTAATGCATGTGCCTCCTGCCCTCTGCTCAGTCCCAGCTGGCCTTCCTGTCATTAGGAAGTGCTTTGCTCTGACAGAGGAGTAATATGCTCCGTGATTGAGGGGCCAAAAGATCGAGCTCCATAAGAGCGGGGCCACCGCTGATAAGCATATGATAAAAGCGCCATTGTAAGCGAATGCCTCAGAGACATGGGAGATGACTTAGCGGATCCTTTGGATCTGGGTGGAAGAGTGAATAAGTATAAAGAGCATGTGGTCTTTTTTGTGCGACTGGCTTTAATTACCCATAACATTATTGCTCTTTTTCTGTTTCTTTCTTGCGCATGTATCAGGTGGGCTCTTATTGGGGGCTTTTTTTAATCACCCAGTAGAAATTAATGTAAAACTCAAAGATTAATTTGTTTATTATTGTTCATAAAGTAACTAAAGGAAGTATGTGATTCCCTTAGACAAAGAGCTGTCAGTGACTGTCAACATTAACACTTAATTTCTGTTGATTTCAGTTATTTAACAGTTTCTAACAGCATCTTTATGATTAGAGCACTTTAAAACATCTTCAGATTTTATCGTTGATTAATAAAAGGTTCAATAATCTCAGTTGTAATTCTTTCAGACAGATATGGGCAGAAGGTGGTGCCATCAGAGACTGAATTTCAATTGCCCGGAGCAAATCTGTAGCTAAATTTGAATGGAAATGTATTTGAAAGTGAATTTCATTCAATTGAAACTGAATAAAAACTGTTTTTAATAAGTTGTATTTTCACCTGGCATGCTCTAAGCTGCCTACCTATTGTCTCTTTGTACACTCCTGCTGCAGCCTATTGGTGCAGCTCCATGCTCTTACCTCATCCAATCATCGTTCAAGACTCTGCATTTAAGGGTCCAAAGCCAAGGATGCTCTCCCGCTCCACCTTCATCCCTCTGGCTTCTCTATGGCTCTCCTCCTAATCAAATCTACATAATTATATTCTAACTTACCTGCCCAACTGCACATACCAACATGGTGCAGATCTTTTTTTTCTGATACGTAGTCCTTCTAATGAACAATTTCATTAATTTATTCATATGAAACCTTATATGTCGTAATTTAACTTTTAGTTGTATCTGGCCAGCACGAAAGTTACTGCGGTGCCGTGACATCCGGCGACGTTTACTGATTGTGTTAGGACTCTCTCCAGTCTCTGTGTGGTCTGTGTTTTTGTGTGTTTGTCTTCCTTCCTCCTGGTTCTGATTACTCCTGATCACACACCTGCAGGGGTTACCTCTTTAACAGACGTTCTTTAAGCTGCTGGCTGCCACCCACCTACTCGGCCTTAGAGTGTTTGCTGCCCAGTTTTGGAATTACTTTCTAGCCAAAGCTGAGTTTTGCTGGTGAGTCAAAATGAGTTTTGCTCGGCCCTGAGTGCCAACTTTGCATTTGTTGCCAGTCGCTGCGAAGTCATCCTGCAAACTGGACATTACAGGACCTTCTCTCCCTGGAAGGATCTACTGAGCTTCGAACTGAGCTGGGGATACAGACAGGACCTTTGGATCGGTGTCCCCCCCAGATGGTTTGAGCTTCACACTGAGCAAGTTATTCATCTGCACGACAGTCGCTATTTGCCGGAAAACCGGTAGCAGTGGTTTATAAGATTTCACCTGGCTAACGCACCGCGGGTATTCGCCCTCCATTCTCAACGCGTCGGCTTCAGCCGTTAAATCCGGTTTTAATGAAACCAGCGCATATTGATGAAAGAATGTTTAAAATTGCGAATTCCAGTCATACCAAAGAGAGTCGCGGTTGCTTTTGCCATTTGTGACCATGTTTGACCGTTTAGCTGAACGCATTTTAGATAACCGCGGCGCATGGTGCGATTGATGCATCCAGCTTGCTGTTTTAGCCTTGAATCTTGTGTTCAGGCAAACCACTGTTTTCATTGGAGAGCAAAATATATAAGAACCATCACCAATATCGCTCCATCGCTGCTGTCGAGGTGGGGGTCAGAGGTGCTGCCGGTACTATATCCGGCTATTACTGAAGGCAGAGGTCTGCCTGGTCGGTGGCCGATCACATCTGATCCCGGAACACCAGGTAATCAAGTTCAAAGGCATATTCTCTTACTGGGGACAGTACCAGGACATATCTGTTCCTCATAAAACGCTTCAACCAGGCAACGGGAATATGAAGCAATGCACTAAGCTTGACGAAAAAGGCTGGGTTACTCACGGGATCCGCGCTTCATTTTAAGAAAAACAGGTCCTGTTTTACAGAGACCACGGCCGTGGTGAAGGTACATAGACACCTTTTCTTGAGAAAAAAAATCCTCTACAAACTGCAAAAAGCTCCAAATTACAGCTTAGACCATGGGGCCGCCGAACATCAGCAGCAGCTGCTTTGAATGTCCAGTTTAATTCTTTGGATTTAAAAACCACATTGATTTACTCTAACCGGCTGGTTGAATGGACAGGGAGCCCATCAGGAAGGCTGAATGCCAACACATACAACAACAATTTTTAGATTGTTCTTGGCTAAAACATGGCCGTCATTCTTTTATTTCAACACAAGGCTCTATCTGTATTGGTCATGACAGAATAGAAAAGGTTTGTAAGGCCTTCCGACCCACGATGGATGTATCTTTTGCTCAGCTTGACTCTGAAGGATCTACGTGCTTCAAGCATTCTCGTTAATCTTCTAGACAGTAAAGTCAAGAAATGGGTAAAGAAAAGAAGAAATTGTGACTTGTC
Source organism: Cyprinodon brontotheroides (assembly GCA_018398635.1). NCBI lineage: Eukaryota > Metazoa > Chordata > Actinopteri > Cyprinodontiformes > Cyprinodontidae > Cyprinodon > Cyprinodon brontotheroides. The sequence goes on along the minus strand of JAGKQL010000001.1, from coordinate 46,049,275 downwards.
AGGAGGCAGAGATATTTCGATCCTCCACATAATTGTGTAAATATGTCAGCCTAACTGAAGAAGATCTCTCCTCATAAACACTTGTCTTCCTCAACTTTCATCCACAGGAGAGTTTGGGTTGTTCCATTTTAGCTTTGTACAGACCCATTCACAAAGTGTTTGTTTTGTAGGAGTTTGTTTTGGTTGCTTTTTAATCATCTTCAATTTCCTCTACATCAACACAACTTCTTTCCACTCCCCTCCTCTCCTTGTGTCTGTTTGCATGGTGTGTATCTTTTGGCAGGGGAGCTTTCACTCTTCTTGTTTGTTTCTGTTTATGGAGCTGCAGCTCTGAGGAGAGGAAGAGGAGCTCAAATAATTGCATTGTAAACGTTTGCTATGACTAAATGTCAGAGCAAGAGAGACTGTAACAAAAGCTCAGCGGTTAGTTTCTCTGCCCAAGGAAAACAAGACTTAAAATAATATTGCTATTTCTAATATTCTTTGAGATGTAGGCTTTTAATTGCTTTACTACAGGGATTAGTCATCTAGCAGTGTTTAAAAACTTAACTGTGTCTCACAAATGTTTTCTTTAGCATTAGGTTTATTTTCAGTATACTCACTACAACCGTAAACCTAAATTATTTCACCAGATTTTTAAGTAAAATATAAGTAAAAAATAAACTTTAGACATTCTTTTTAAATCTGTAAACTGCATGTGAGTTTGTGATAAAGATTGATATACAGATGATTATAAAAAGTCACTTCTGCAGCCTGAAAAATGCTAAATGTTAGATTTTATTTCAGGGAACGGGATTCACATTGAGCAGAATCTGTTCAGAGTTTTCTGACTGATGTGGATTCATGAAGTCTTTTTATTCATATTGGCCTTTTATTCTTAATACTTCTGTCCATTTAAACATAGCTTATTACAGATAACCAAGTAATATCCCGACTCGTTCATTTGGATCAAATTAAAAACTTTGTTAATAATTGCTTTTGGTATTTATTTTTATATTTTTCTTAAACAGCAGTCTATGTGTTTAACGCTAAAGGTTTTTCTTTATGGAGTGAAATTTGTTCTTTTTTTTGTTTGCTAAATTTCCCCTTTGGTAAAGTATTAGTGAAGAGAACTGAGTTACAAAAATCAGTGACTCCATTGAGTATAGAAAACACAAAAGGCATCTGGCTTTGAATGTTTTTGCGTAGCTTCATTGAATTTGTCCTTTTTAATTTTTTTTGATGTTGCATTTAGTTTACTTTTTTTTTACAGATTTCAAATTTTCAAATTTTCAAATGCTTCTTATTTTCTTTTTACTGACTATATATTTTTTATTTTTCTTTCAAAATGTTGGTTATTAGATTGAGTTTTATTAACTATATCACCATTTTTTAGTCCCCTTCAGTAATATGGATAATACCTGTGTTTGAGGAATACACACCTATTGTGCTGATTGGTAATATAATAGTCTGTTTCCTGAAGTTGGTCAGAGCTGTCTGCAGCTGAATCAGACGATGTAATCATGTTTGAGTTATGAAATTATTGATGGAAAATACATAATAAAACTAAAATCCCTTATTCTTTTATTTGTGTCCCATTTTATTAATGAAGACTGAGTGGAATGTTGTTTGTATATCTAATAATAACACCCTGTAGAATCTATCAACAGTATAAGCCTACCAACAACCAGCATGCTACAAAACTAAATATTAACAATCAGCCAAGCGAGACATCTAACCAGCATGCAGCGAGCACAGACCAACACTGATCTCATCTGTGCAGGTTTAGTTCAACTTAGGCGCACCTATTGTGATCTGTGATTTAAAACCTAATCTGAAAAACTGAAATTTGGAGAAAAATAATTAAAATATGAAGATCTAAGGTAAATAATAAAAAAAATGTATAGGAAAAAACTTAATAACAATTATAATAATAATAATAATAATAATAATAATAATAATAATAATAATAATAAACAATAAACTTACTGTAAAAACTGTTTTTTTTTAAAGTTAGATTTTTTGATTTGCATTTTTTCTTCAAATTTTCAATCTGAAAACGTGTTTCTCTGTAACAATAATGGCAAAAAAAATGCACCCCATGTCACAGTTGGGTTGAGGTATTTAGGACCCAAATGCAGAGGTCAGGAGGGAGACGTCAGTCTCGAAGATTTAATAAGTGAATTGAGGCAAAAACCAAAGTGGAAAAATACAAAGAACCAAAAAACCAGAAAACTTCAGGGGAAAACCCACATGGAACAAAGACCGGACAAATGAGCTGACAAGGAACAGGTGTGGATGGAAGCAACTAGAAGGAAGCCAAGGGAAATGAAAACAAACACAGACCTAATGCATTTGTAGCTAGAAAACAACTACAAATACAAAGAAAATAAACTAAAAATAAACTTAACAGAGGGCAGAACCCTGACACTCCATATATGAGCATCCTGTGAGGGTCGGATTGATTCCAGACTTCGAATTTTTTTTTTTTCGTTTTTCAAATTTCTGTTTTTCAACTTGAGTTTTACGGATTGCATTTTTTTTTCCAATTGTACTTTTCAGATCACATTCTTTTTACTTCTGGGGGGCAAGCCTTCCTCTGGAGTCAGGAGCAAAGTTCTACTGGTCTGCTGGACGTGTCACAGTGCATGGGCCAATGTGTGCATCAGGAGTGAGCATTTGCAGTGGGTTTGAAGAGAAGAGAATTTGATCAGTAAAACGAAAATTTTGAAAGAATCCAATGCATTAAAAATGATTAAAATTTCCATTTACGAAATATGTTTTTTGCTTGCAAGAATAATGGAACACAATTGATGCCATAACCTATTTCCTAACAGATAAAACGTTCTGGCACAGAATGATTATTTAGGTCATATTAAACTTCATAAAATTACACAAAACACAACAAAGAAAACATTGATTTTATCATGAAACATTATACGTTTTTTTTTTCCTTTTTTAATCCACAGTAATAATTTAAAATACCAATTTTGAGCTATTTAGACAAAATAAGACCTAAAGCCTCGAGTGAAAATAAACCATAATGCTGTCTTTGTTGCTCTTGAGTTTGCATCTATAAGATCCTTTATTGGAGCTGGCATTCTTTCACTCAAGTTTTGCAAAGCAGAAAAACAAGGGCACTTTGATTATTACCCTCTCCTTTGTTGTTTGTTAAGGGCCTTGAGGATTGGCAGCCGCGGTCTTTACAAACTCAAAGCTGCGTTAAATGCAGGCCCGACCCAACTAATGAGAGGGAGCTTTCAAAACATCCATGAGATGATGCTGTCAAACAGGTGACACAGAAACGCTGCGTGTAATCCCCCTGTGCAGACCCTGGGAGTAAATATGCCAGCTCCACCGATTTCACCACGTTTACTCCCAGTTCAAACAATTGCTCTGCCTCCTCTGCCTCCCTGAAAACACAATGACAGCTCCACGAATTTCTCCCAAAACCTCGGCTGCCTGCGCCCAACGAAACAACCAGGAATCGCTCTGATAATCTCTTTCATCCACATTGTGGGTAAGACACCGCTCTATCTTTCACCTCCTCTTTGTTCCTGTGGCTTGAAACTTCTGCCACTCATACATTCTCATAGTGAAAAGATTTCTATATTTAGATGTATTTCTTGGAAATAAAATATAATGGGTGATAAAAAGTGATCCAGATATAATAAAAATGTTAGTCCTGCTCCTTTTAAATTAAAATATTATACATTTGGACCCTTAATGCATTGTGGAGATTTTCAAACTGTTTAAAAACAAAAAGAATATGTTGTTGTTTTGTTTAGGTATTTAACATTACCAATGATTAGATACAAAAATGTCCAAGAAATTAATATTATTTACTGAAAATCAAGAAAGCAAGTGAAGCAACATAATATTTGGTCCATTAATTGTATAAATGACACAATTATACAGCTTCATTATATTGTTGTTATTTATCACGGTAGCTTTTCATAAATTCGCTCCATCGCTCCCAACCACAATGTTGTTTAAAAGAAATATATACGTTTAAACAACAAACAACATCTTTAAACATTATTATGAAACTATATTTTATATATTCTTATTATTATTATTATTATTATATAAATCTAACGTTTGACCTACATATCATAGCAACAGTAAACATTTGTAAATGTTGCCTTACCTTTTTTAAATGTAACGTTTTTTCAATAATGCTATTTCCAGTCATTAAAAGCATTAACTTTATCCTGGAACCTAAATCTTTAAGGGAAGCTACAAAAGAAATAAAATCTAGAAATAGATAAAATGAGATTAGCACAACGTTTGACCCCTCCTCTACAATGTCCATGCAATTTTTCCCAATAACACATTATTTTGACATCTACAGTTTAGGCTGGAATTCTAAGTTCTACATGCTCACCAATTTTTTGCAAACTGTACTTTTTTAGGGATGAAATGTCTCTCTTCCTTCTCCATTTTATTTAATAAAGGCTAACACAATGACAACAAATGTTTACACAAGTTTCCATTTCATCCATCCATCCATTATCTGACATTAGCTTGTCCCAATTGGGGTCGCCTATCTCCAGCAGTCATTGGGCGAGAGGCGGGGTTCAGCCTGGATAGGTCACTGAGGTCCCATCGCGAGGGCAACTCAGAGACAAACAACCATTCACTCACACCTAAGGAGAAGCCAATTAACCTAAGCATTTCGCGCATGTTTTTGGAAGGAAGCCGGAGTACCCGGAAAGAATCCACGCATGCTCTGGGAGAACATGCAAACTCAATGCAAACTCCGTGGGCCGGGAATCGAACCCAGAAACCTTCTTGCTGCAAGGCAGCAGTGCTACTCACTGCGCCACTGAGCAGCCCAAGTTTCCATTTACACAACAAAATAATAAGTAGCAAATCTAACTGAAATCTGTGACAGTGAGGGGGCAGACTATGCCTAGATGAGATTTAAAGTACCTAGAGGTATTTTGCCTAAGCTGTGCAACAAAACAGATCCAGAAATAAACAATCAGCTAACTTTTCATGTTTCTGTGTTCATGTGACCTGAGACTTTTCTTATACAGGTGCTGGTCATAAAATTAGAATATCATGAAAAAGTAGAT
>JAGKQL010000001.1:45953764-46024215 GCA_018398635.1 Cyprinodon brontotheroides | reverse complement strand
ATAGATAGATAGATAGATAGATAGATAGATAGATAGATAGATAGATATCTACTTAAGTAAATTTAGGTGCAAAAATAAGTTTCACTTCTTCATACCCCTTTTCAGACAATTTCGGTTAATTAATGTAATTTCTCTGGCTTTTTTTAGGATGATGTTAACTAGTCTCTTTTGCGTGTATTTGGTTGATTTATTTATTGTTGTTTATTGTTGTTTATCAAAATTTCTGAAATAAATTCCTATTCATTCATTCATTCCTTCATAAATTATCATGTTATTATACAAACAACCTCCTTGTCAGGTGTGCAGTCATTGGTTTTATTACAGCATTGCTATAATATTGCTATAACAATGTAGCCCAGTCCAAGTGGCTTGGTGGAGTGGCTGAGTTACTCACCACTGCTGAAATTCACAAACTTTGGTTGGTAGAGGGATGGTAGCTGTTAATAACATGTCCTGATTGTATGCATCATTATTTATTATTTTTAAATGGCCTTCCTGTAAAATGAAATCTCGTCTCAGCGAGTTTACTTTCGTTTAAAAAGATTTGACCTGGAACATGAATAAGACCTAAGAAAACTGTCGCTTCTCCAATTTTAGGCCCGTATGTCTGAATATTATCGAGACGGTTATTTTGGAAAAATTTTGAATTTGATGCAGTTGGGCCTAACAAAGATAGGAATAAATTCCTTCTTAAATGTACAATTCTTCTTTTATTTTGACCATAAAATGTGAACCAGTTGTCGCAGCTGAAATCTCCGTGTGGAATATTCTCCAATACAAACATGTATGTCCAGCTTTTCAAATCATAACAAACCAAACAGATAAAGATTAGGCAGATGATTTTAGAAAATAAAATGACGATATTTCTTAAGGAATTTCAGTTGTATTTTGTTTAATATCGTTGCATTAAAACTGTCTGCTACATTTCATTAGTTAGTTTTTCTCTCTTTCATTTTGTCTCCATGTGATGCTGTTGAGCCTAGCAGCGTGTGGGGGAGTGTCTCCAGCCCCCACCCTCTCCCTCTCCTGGAGCATCAAAAGGAGGAGGACCCACACAGGGTGTTTGAAGAGCCCACAGACACTCCCCTATGGGTGGTGAACTGGCAGATGCTCAAACCTCACAACTCTATCTAGGCGGGAGGAGCATCCTCCTCATCTGCTTTTGTGCCCTCGCCATTGGTTTAACTTTCAGCCGTGAAGCAAACATTAGGTCACACAGATCGTGAAGATTTGTGTTTCATACACAGTGCGCATATTTATCAAGGCAATAAACTGCATGACCGTTTTTCTCCAGACAAAGCCAGTGGAGAGCCAGCCCCTCTTCAGAGCTGCAGCTTTTCCTGTATCACACAGCTGTGGTCCCTCCATGCTGATTGTTTGGCCTTTACCATCCTGGATGGCAGCAGCGAAGCTTTGACCTGTTCTGTCTCGCTGCTCTCCACTTCCTCCCTCCTCCACCTTCTCCTCCACCGTCTGAAAAACAAGCCTCCATCTTTCCTTTTTTTTTTCTTCACCATCATCCTTTCTCCCATTTTTTTTTTCCTTTCCCACCTTGTATCACTTACTGTGCCTGTCCATCGATCACAGCCAGCTCTGATGCCGGCTCCCATGCTTTCCTGTCAGCAAGGGGTGAAAGAGGTGTCTCCCTGTAAAGAAGAACCTGTGGCTTTGTTTCATATCACCTCTCACACTGCGCTGTAGCTGTCTGCGGCTATCAGCCTCTACTGCAGCAAGCTGGAAAACCTCTTCTTTAAAACAAATAGCTTTCTTAAGCATGCTCAAACGTCTCATTGGTTTGAAGACAAAAAATAAAATAAAATAATGAAGGACAAAAATACCGAGAATTAGTGTTTATCTAATACATCCTTCAGAGACTTTCTTTTCATGACATTAGACTACCGGTAACCTGTTTTAAGCTCAGTTTAGATTTAAATTATTTGTATTTTCCATATGCCAGAATAATTAGAGAGAACAGTTGAGCTTTCTTCTAACTAAGAGGTTTACATGGATATCCTTAGTATTTGGTTAAATACCCAACAAATGATTCAGTTGACTCAAAAGGGCTGCTGCTATGAACTACTTTTTTTTTTGCTGCATAGATCTGCAAAGCTCACTGATGCTGGTTTTACTGAGAGATGTTTAAATAGATAAAACATGAGCAATTACTGTATGCACCTTTGGGTTAAGTTTAAAGGATGAATTAAACTTGATAGAATAAGTAATTCTCTCCCTGACATGTGGGGATCTTTCCATGATGTTGACCAAGAATGATGTTTTGAGTGTGTAATGGTACAAAATGCAATCACAGGTGTGCTTCAATTATACACAGATGCTGTGAATTACCCGGTGCATCGCCTTGCGAGGTAAACAGTAAGAAAATCTTCCTTATGTTTTTGTGGTATTATTTAAAGAGAAATAATTCAGCTGGTTGTTGTTTACCTAAAATAGAAATATTTTGTCAAATCCAGACAGCAGAAATAAAAGGAATATGAATCTTTTCATAAAGTGTGTTAAAACTTCTGGTTTAATCTGTTCTATGTTTGATTATTTTAGGTATAGGAATTTCTATACCAGAAATTGTGGAGGTACTTTCTGTTGGTGTGTTCATAAAGCAAGGCAGAGCTCTAAAATTCAAACAGATAAAAGGCAGACTCAGTGCAGGGACTAGTTGCATCATTGCGTCTGAATTACTGTTGTGGTATTGATCTTAGAAAAGCATCAAAGCTCGACTCCAGCAACAATGGAGACAGCAGACGCCTCCATAAGTGTGTTTTTCAAAAGGCTAATGTTCAGTTTTTATATATTTTTTTCGCTTTATTTGATATGTTCAGTCAAACTGCTGAGAATTTTGAATTCATTTCACAGTAACTCCAGCTAATTCAAGCATATTACAACCATTTGTGTTTGAGACAAACTGGTTTAGAGAAAATTTACTCACCAGATGTCAATTTAACATGTTCACTTTATCTTATTTTTTTATTATTTAATAATTATCAATCATTTGTGACCTAACATTGAAGTTGATGGAGTGTAGCTTTGGGTAATTTTTTTTTTATTTTGTATTGTAAGGCAAGGCGAGGCAAGTGTATTTCTATGACACATTTCATTAGCAAGACAGTACAAAGGGCTGTAAATGAGCAAAAAACAGAAAGAACAAGTACAATCAAAGTGGCATCGAGGTAACACCAATAATTAAGGATATAAAAAATAAATACTTAACTAAGATGAAGTTTGATTAACTTTACCAAATTATTGTGATATATTATGTTCTCTAGAAGTGGGATCTCATTCACTATGACTGCAACTGGACTCACTTGCCTGATCATAAAATGCTAACACATAACGAATTTTTTGTGACATATTTAAAAAATTATAAAAAAACACAAAAAAAACATAATTGCATAGGATAAGAAGTCTGAGTTATCAACTCAATGTTCAAAAAGCAATAAAGTTGCAAAGACCTTAAATTGCAGAAGGTATGGTTAAACCTAAAGAATAAAGTAATTCCACATCTGAATCTGTTATATTTATGAATAATTCTAGACTTTTTGAATAAGATCAGTAAGAAACATTGTAGGCAGCTAAAGTATATTTCTAAAAATTAAAAAAGCTAAAAAAAAAGCTTAATGTTTTACTTTAGATGTTATCTAGTTTATAGCTCCTCTTTTTTAAGGCATTATCCTCTGTTGTCTAAATTAAGAATTAAAAACCATAATGTTGGTTCTTAATAAAGTTTTAAACATAATTGTGTGGTTTTTTTTGTTTTCAATTAAAAGTCATGGATTTGTTTAAAAGAAATTGTCGATGAGCTAATTAAACTACTATAAATACCAGTATTTTACATGATGTTTGGTTTCACATTCAGCTGGGAGACCATTTCCTCTTTTTTTCCTAATTTACAATTCAACATTACAATCAGTCCTATTCATTAAAAGAAAACTTTTGTAAATGCAACATTCCAATTTTACCAGTGTAAAATATTTCCTGAGTTGTTAAATCCTTAATGCGTTGATCAGAAAGAGACTGTGCGCCCACGCCTGCAGAAGGGGGCTGGCCCAGTGAAAGAGGAGACGGGTCCCTACACATGTAATCCTTGTCAATGAATTTAGGCAATCTTTTTTCATCATTAATAAATATTTTAGTAGTTATTGCAGTAAGCTTCTCGAGTGTCTCTCTTCTCTTCACTGCTCCCATTTCTCATAAGTGAATCACTCTTCTAATAATTTAATTAATAGCATTGTATCCACAGATGAAAAGCTTATATTTAATCAGCAAAATGGGGAGAATGGAGATCAGGGGCCTTGACTGTCATCAAAACGTGCTGGAGGTCCCACTTGCTCGCTAAGCCACTCTAAGCCCTGGGACACCCATACTTAATTGAGAGTTCATAAATAAATGTGGTTAGAGTAATCCCATGATCCAGCCCCTCAGAGCCCCCCCACTTGAGCTGTGTTATTAGCATGTGTGTGTGTGTTTTAAAAGTATTTGCATTCATATATACCCAAGCCAAGCTCCCCATGTCACTATAACTGTGCCAAGACAGACTCCAGACCAGTGTGCCAGATCCTGGTTTATTTACCTGACATGTCCCTTAAGACGCTGCTTGCTCCATATGTTAGATATTGGTCCCAGGATGCTCTTTTTACTCTTGCACATATACCCTTAATACACACTTGTGTAGTGAAAGTTTCAATGTATGTATAAGTATATAACATCACAATATCCCCATTGTCAGACAATAAAGGGATTTTTCTATTGTGTATTTCTTAAAAGTTTATTTACTTTCAGATATTTCACACCATTACTTGAGAAGGCTGAGCTGCAGTTGCTCCAGCTGTCCAGGGAAAGTTTACAGTAGTTTTTGTAATCGATAGAATCTATAAAGGTGTAAGGAAAGGTTATTTGTTCAATTTAACCATAGGAAAATTGGTAATTCCAATATTCCAATAATATAATCTGCTTAAATTCGGTATTTAAATAGACATGTTGTAAGATTTTACTGAAATATATCTTTAAAATAGCCTTTTAATTTAACCCTTTTCGACTAAAACATGGTTTTATGAGCAGATTGACCACAGTAGTTTAGCGCTGATGCATCTAAAAGCCTGTAGCCTGTTTTCCTGAATTTACTTTGCAGCACTGTTTCTGCGGATATAGTGATAGTGCATTGAAAAGGGTCCAAAATAAACCAGCAAGTCCACATCTGGGTGGTTTAAAATGGTAGCAACTGGCATCCCAGCTCAACAGGCGCCAACAACAACTCCAATGCAAGGTGAAAAAAAAGAAACAAAAAAACCTTGTTAAATGGTACTTTAAAAGACCTGCCCTCTACACTTTAAAAAAATGCACATGCACAATCTCCTGTTCCCCGGCCCCAAGAGGGAATTACTAAGCTGCTTGTGCGATGCAAGAGCATGCACATTAGCCCATTTCTCCCTCATACAGACTATATTTCAAAGTTTTTGTTCTCATAGCTCATAGAAGCTTACTGTGCTCAAAAGTCGATCCTAACCCCTCAATCCCTCAATCACTTTATAGAGTTGAGACTATATAGAAGACTTTATAGCAAACTAGTTATACACATCAATATACTAACTATAAAGATAAGTACAGAATTAATGCTCTTTTCAGAACTAGATTTTTTTGTTAGATGGAGTAAAGAGAAAATGCAAGTCAGTCCTCAGTTAAATAATAGATAAATAACTATTCTAATAAAAATTTAGTAAGAAAACATTTATGTAGATATTAGTACTTGTAAATATCAATTTTATTCAGAATGATTATTATTGATAAAAGTAGGTAAGAAGTAATGAACATGGAAAAGATGTTCGACCCAGAACTCAAACCTGAAAAGAACTTTATCCACACAAGAACTTTTTATCTAGATGGTTAAAAATATACATCTATTTGTTAGCAAAGGCTGTAGGGAAGAAGTATAGTTTGTCTTTATTTGGAAAATATGGATGTTGTGGTTGTACATTTTCCTGTTGGATCAGTATAGATTGACCCTAAGGTTCTGGTGCCTATCCACTTTCGCCCCCCTTCAGTGTACATTGGTTATTGCCTGGCCACCCTTATAAAAATATTCTGGCTACGCCCCTGGAATTATAAGACTAGAGTCTTGATGCAAGACTTTGGATACTGATGGGTGAGATATAAAAAAGTTTTTTCAGAGACATAAAACAAACCTGTGTTTTATATAGCTATTACTTTCATGTCTGTATATATATATTTTTTTTTATGTCAATGGTTATTTTAAACACAACCCATCAACATTTCCCTTAGCACAGAAAACCCTGTGTTGTGAATAATTATAACAAAGTTATGATATTGATACCCTTTTCTTGTCAGATGGTTTTGGGACATCTGGAGTCCTGCAAGTATCTGCAAAGCTAGGATTGTGACCCGGCCCCAGATAAATTCTATAAAGAAAATGGATGGACTTCCTAATGGTGCATTTGGTTTAAAAGCAAGCAATTTATGTTATCACTAGAGGGCAGCTCAGGAGTGTTGCTAACGCAAAATATACAACTCTGATAGGGGGAGAGGAATATTTTGTTGCAATTACTGCAAAGCAAAATCCCCCACCTGCAAAGGTCACAGTACGAAATTTGTAGGGGTTCAAAATTCTGAACTTTTTATGATTGTAATAAAAAAAAAATATGTGACTGTAACATAGAGTAAAGTAGCCCAGAAGAGACTAGCCTTTTTTCAAAAAAATTGTAAGACAGAGAAGAGGTCAGAGGATTGTAGATGGCTTTAGCTGTTTCAATTTTATCCTAAAAAGACTTAAGTCTTTATCCTCTCTAAGCTCTGGTCAAGACACTGGCCAGGAGCCGCCACCTCTCCTGGCTCTGGTTCTGTCTGCTGTCGTACGTCTCCAATGCACTGCTGCCCTTCCTCAATCTCTCATTGTTGAGCTAGCCCCAACCAACTGCTGCCTTTCCTTCGTCTGACTGCAACCCAGCCATCGCTCCTGGACTCATCGAACTGAGAGCATCTTTGGAGGACTTGCTGAACCTAGAGATGCTGAAGGCCTTGTCTGGCTTTCTAAAATAGATAAAGAACTTTGACTCACTCCGTATAATCCATGTCCAACATGTTGAGTTGAAAACAACAATGAGGATATTTGGCGACATGGTGGAGCCTTTCCTTTGCCATGTAAATTCCTGTCGCTCTACAGATTAAATTCTGAAATGTCAGACAATCTAGAGCACATGAGAGGGGCAATATTTTCACTGGTTTCACATTTGGTGTGATCGTAGTTTTTTTTAGGGGTTATTTTAGTTCGACGAAAGAGATTTTTGTAATGAAGAAGATAAGACTCTAATCCAGAAGCTGCCGAGCAGGGAAGGCCTCTTTTTCAGATTTTGTGCTTTACATTTAAAAAACAAACTTAAACTGGATTTTTAACAATGGAGATACTGAATTTGTGTAAAAAGAAAGAAATAAAAATAGATAATGTATTTTTGTTTAAAAAAACAAACAAAATAATCTAACTTAACCTCAGCTTTAACAAATCTATGGATTTTTCTCCTTTTTTAATATACTTGTACATATTTGTTGATATGAAAATCGAATAAGATAAAAAATTTAAAAAAAAGCTAAGGGTGAAACCTTGGTCCACCGTCCATCATTTATTGATACAGACCCTGGAAACTTTACGGGGGGAAAAAAGCCTAATGAAATTATCAGCGTTGTTGAATTAATGATGAATGGGAATAAGAAAAGGCTGGGATCTCTGTGGAGTCAGAGTGGAGCGATGCTTCATTAGCCATGCAGTCTCATCACATCCTCTTTTGGAGCTGCAGACACGGGTGCTCCTCACGTTTTCCCCTTTCACTATCAGGACCTGCTGTTGGATTTCAGAAAAAAAGGAAAATGTATTTCACTCCCTCCACAGACGCATGGCTTCTTCTTTTTTTTTCTTACTCATTGCATCACCTGCCAACCTAAACCATGGAGCTACTCACAAAGTAAAAATTCTTTGTCGGTTTGCTTTACTCATCACCTTTTCCTCATTTCCTGAAGATGAAGCAAGAAAATGAGTTTCTTACTCTGGTCAGAAAGCACATTTCTTTCTCTTTGTTCACTTTTTTTGTTCTGGAACTGTCCCTCCTGACTGCCTCTCAGTGGATATAATTCTTGATTCTGTACATGCAAATGAAATGGAATTGAGCAGGGTTTAGGTTTGGATTCATTGCCCCCCTCCTGCTCTTCCTCTTCATCTTCTTCCTCTTTTCCCTGGGTGGAGCAGAAGTGGGTTGGTGAGCCGCAGCAGGCTGAGAGATCCTGTGCATGGGGTCTCATTAGGTAAGCAGAGGCCAGGGCAGCAGGGCTTCACAGAGGTCCTGATTATTCTGAGAGCAATCTGAAGAATCACCTCAGCTTCACACCTGATTAGAGCAACTTTCTCTCAAGGTTCACAATCCTTTTTAATTTGAGAAGATATAAGGTAAAATGTGCATTCATTCAGTTCATTTGGCATTAAAATAAATCCCTAGCAGTAATATATACATGCTAAAACTGATGTGAATATCAAATCCAATAATTAGGTGTCAATTTTTAATCTTATCCATTCAGGAAAATAAATCAGAAAACCTCATTTATACATAGAGCTACAGTAAAATTTATTTATCGGTTCTTTGCAACCTATTCTCATTATGAGTCTTGCGTGTGAAATCGTGCAAAAAGTTATGCACCGTAATTTCGTATGCGTTTTGGGCGTTTTTTCGTCGTATGCGCATGCGCATCTGGCGCTAATTCACAAATATAGAATATAAATTACAATTAACCCTAAACCTGACCCTAACCCTAAGATATAAAACAGCAAGCAACAGTAGTTAGAGACATGAATAAGTGATGATTGCACTGTTTTCCGTCCGTTTTATGTCCGTCCGTGGAACTGCTTTTTTTTCTGTCTGCCAGCGCATGCGCACTGATGTGGTTTTTAGGAAAAAGCGTCCAAAAGCGTCTGAAATAGTGTGCATAACTTTTCCTACGATTTCATACGCACTGATAATGAGAATATGTTGTTCTTTGGCAGGTAACACCACCTGCAAGTATTTTGTAGATATAAACAAGGTCCTGACGCATTGTTTGGACCATTCTTCTTGGTAGATAATGGTGTTTTTCTTCTAAATTCATTGGATTAATGACATTTATATATTTTTTACAGGTCTGAGGTCATGGCTTTGAAAACTCTGAAATAAAAAGTCTGCACCATGTACCCTGAAATCACCTGTTGGGTCACCCAGTTGCATCCAGGTCAAACCCGGATGCTTGGCCTTTCCATAAACTGAGAGACTTCTCAAACAAGTATTTCATGGCCAAGTGAGTCGAATAGCATCAGGGACTGAGATGTGATCAAAAAACACAAGCCTGCTCCAATGCCTTCAATTTCAAAGATAGATCTGTCTCTTTACTAATCATCTTCATCCCTCACTGCTGTTATTCTGCCTATTTATTTATTATTGACTAAATGAGCCTAATTCCCAGTGCCTATGAACTCCCTACCCTCACTGGGTTCTCATCGACCTCTGAGTTTGGTCACAACCTAGAGTGCTTCAGCCTGTTAGCAGCCTGTACAGCCATCTTACAGGCTTTCAGCCTGTCACCAGCCTATTTATCGTACCTCCAGCCTTTTCAGAAATTTTTTGCCTTTTCAGCCTGGCACCAGCCAGCCCATTAATCGTACCTTAAGGCTATTAAGCGATGTTCCACCTTTTCAGGTTATCACCAGCCTTTTCATTCTACCTTCAGCCTGCCCAGCAGTTTTTTTTTCCTTTGCAGCTTTCATCAGCTGGTTCAACTTGCTTCCAGCCTTTTTTTTTTTGCCTACATTTCTAGTTTAGTTGAACAGATCCACATTCTTCAGTGAAGATTATTGGGTTATATCGCGTTATGTTGTGTGATTTACAGTAGGCTTTCAAACCAGTATACTGACCATTAGGCATGATGTTGGTAGCACCTTGCTCAGGGCCGGGTTTCCTGTCAACAGTACTGCAAGTTCCATAGATACTGGTTGTAACAGTGAAGAAGGATTTTAATTTTTTCAACCTCACTTAAATAACGCCCAGACCAATCAGACTGTTTTCTGAAATTATAAGTTCTCCAAACAAGCCGGATATTTTCAATAGAATGGTAAGGGTTTTATAACCAGATGGGTCAAATATTCTGTTCTAATTTCTAAGTTAACTAAAAAAGGTTATTTTTTATGGAGTATGATAAAATAAAGGTAAGTTTAATAATAATAAATGTAAACAGACACTTTAGAGAAAAAAATTATTAACTTTTTATGAAAAGTCCAAAAGACACTAATAGAGGTTATGTTGAGCCTTGTTTAAAAATGTGTATAAATGGAAATAGAAATGAAAACAAAGAATATATGAGGTAAATAAAAACATGACAAAAAGCTGAAATGGTGTTCTACCCCTTACATAATAATCTGCTGGGTCAAGAGTAGATTCGGTTATTCAATAACTGCTCATAAGTCTGCTATTAAAACAAATTAGGAGTGTCAGGTTGAGCACACAGAGCTTAGAGGTCACATGTTTCCATGTTTTGAATTGTCGATCCCTCCCACACACAAACATCCTACGCCTTCCGCTTCATCCATTGGTGCTTCTTCCATGAATTGGCTAAATTGATCCTCGTATGAATTAGGGTTCCCTCAAAGGGCTGAGTCAATACATTGACTCTTTTTATGAGGGTCATCAAATAGCCATTACTGGGCGTCAGGGGGTCCCGTTTGGGGAGAGAGTGCCCAGAGTGACTGATGAGGCGGCTGGGGAAAAGTAGCAGATCTGTGGGGGTCTCTGAGCAAGAGAACCAACAGCTGAGAAAGAAGAGGCGGCGATGCTTCTCATGGATTAAATATATTCTTAATCAAAAGTGTGTTTGTTGTTCAAACTAAGGTAATTTGAAACAACCTTTTAATGCGAACAGAGACGCAGCAGGATGTAAACAAACTGCCACTGCTGTCAAACCTTCCAGTGAAATGTGTCAAAAGTTCAGACTTTTCAATTACAGTATGTTTAATATGCACGCAGGCTTCCCCCGGCTGATTAAAATGCACCATTTTAAGTCTAATTGTTCAAGAAAACTGTGTTTTATGTTGCTGCAATGGTAATAACTAATGATAGATGCATAAAATTTGCATACATTTCCCAGACCAGGAGAATATCTGATCATTGTGCCGTAGAGAATTGCTCTAAGTTAGGAAGTTAATTTCATTATCTCCTCCTCCTCATTTAAAGCCCGCCACTTTACAATAATTGGAAAACAGAATAAAAGATTAGCTTTTGACTGGATGATGGGCGTTAATAAAGTGTGATAGAATGCGAGTGTTACAGAGAGGGTACCAATTACAGCAGCCAATCTGAGCAAGGCAGCCATTGATGGTGGTGGTTCAATCTCTTTATCTGCAGTACAGTGCCATCAGGGACCCTCTGCAGAGACCTTTGCTCCAGCTAGCAGGCTAATTGTCAATTCTGCTTAAGTCATAAGGAGAGCTATTTTACCCAAGCTTTAGAATGAAAATGAGCTATCAAATTAAAGTAAAAACAGAGGATTGATGTAGAAATAAAGCTGAAGGAGGAACAGATAAAATCTCGGGGATTTGTTTTAATTTTACGAAAGATTTCTTTATCAAACGTCAGCTCTATGAAACCCCATTCAGTCAAACTACTCTGGTTAAAACATCATCTGCTCAATGCAACGACTCTGACCATTATTCAATAAGTATACCTGTAATACAGACACATTTAAACTGTGTTTTTAACATTAAAAAAGAGAGCTACGATGTTAACCGATGTTAACCCATCCAAGCAAGAAAGTGACACTCTCCTGCTCACCTGCTCTCATCCTGTATTCCTAATCCTGTTTACAAGCTAATGCTGGGTGTGCTAATGCTTCGCTAAATAAAGGATAGCATCAGTAAATATGTAACCTAACTCATAGACATGTACAAAGAATAACTACTCATGGATCACTATCATATTGGCACTGACAAGCCAGGGTGTCATCTTGGAATAACAACATTTTTATACATACCGTAAATTCTCTAATATTGGCCTGTATTCCAATAGCGGCCGGGTCTCTAATAATGGCCTGTCCCGCTTGCTCGAGGAGGTAGCCAATAATGGCCGGTTCTCTAATTGGTAGGCCGTGGGCTGCAAGCGTTTTTTCTGGGCATACCTCAACATTATACTTGTGGTAGTAAGTAACATACAAGTTACAGCCCTGCGCAGCTGAGCGACAAGCCTCCCTTGCTGCCTGCCCGCCTGGCGCCAGGAAGAGAACAGTAATACTTCAGGCAGAACATGAGTGAGCAGCCTTGAGTGATGAGGAGAATAAAAAGGGAGATGATGAAGAGGAGGAGAAAACTGAGGAGGAGAATTAAACAGAATTGGAGGATTTTATTTTTTTTTTACTTCAAACCAAGCTTAGACATGAAAGGTAACTGTACTTTTTCAATAATAAATGAACCTACTTAGTGTTTTATAGGTTCAAATAAGACACAAAGTCTCATTTTTATTCATTCCACTGGTAGTCTGTTTGGATCAAATTATAAATAGAGGCCTGTCTAAACTACTGGCCTCTATCCAATAAAAAGGCCTGGACCGCTGCATGCACTTTGAGTGAAATAAAGGCCCGCGGCCTATATTAGACGAACTTACGGTATATACGGTAAATTCCGGACTAAAAAGCGCACCTGATTACAAGCCGCACGCTCTAATTTTAGAAAGAAAATCAATTTTGTACTTTTATAAGCCGCACCGGATTTTAAGCCGCAGGTTTCCCACGTTGTATGAGATATTTACAAATAAAGATATTACACGTGAGCATTTTTTTAACGTTTGATTTAATCCATATGATAAAACAAACTAATACGGTACATATTATGAATGCTTTTTTTTTCAAACTACCTGTAACACATTTAAATATACGTATGTGTATACATATAACACGCATATAACGCTGCATATACCGGTACTTTTAATTGAACAACGCACAGAACATTGCAGTTGACTAGGAAAAGTCATTAATCACTTTCTTCTTCCTCCTGCGCAGTAAACCCCTCAAAGTCCTCTTCCTTGGGGTCTGAATGGAACAGCTTCAGGATGCTGTCACTGACTTCAGTCTCATCCTTGTCGCTCTCACTTGAGCACTCGCGGTCCTCTTCATCCCGCAGCAGCCCAGCCTTCCGAAACCCGCCGGTGATGCTGGATGTTTTCACACGGCTCCACGCATTGAGAACCCACTGGCAGACATCAGTGAAAGATGCCCTTCGCATGCGGCCAGTTTTGGTGAAGGATTTCTCGCCATTGGTCATCCACGTCTCCCACTCACTGCGCAGTGCCACTTTAAATGCACGGTTCACACTGATGTCCAGTGGTTGCAAATACTTTGTTTTTCGCGCCATGAAAAAAAACATGTATTAGCCGCACTGTATTATAGGCCGCAGTGTTCAAACAGCGGGGAAAAAGTAGCGGCTTATAGTCTGAAATTTACGGTAATTATAAATCATCTATCATAACACATATTCCTCTGCTAATAAAAGTTTAACATGAGCTGAATCTCCTAAAATAGGACTGCATTAGTTATTTTTCTTCTTTTACTGCGTTCCTGCAGGTTAAGGGATGTGACTTTAGCAATGCAATGCGGCCTTGTCTTTTGAAAAGCATATATAATCTTTTTAAAGCCAGTTGAACCAGCATTTCACTAGTCGACATCAATACAGCAATGATCCAATCAGAAAATACAATAAATAATCTTGGATTTCTGAAACATTCTCCTTAATTTCTCTCTTTAGTCTGGCGATTTGAACAATAACATGCTGCTCAGTCATCTGCTGTTTTCCAGAAGGAAAGCGACAACTTCCCTGTTCCTTCTGCGCATCTTTTGCTTCCTTTTAAAAATTCTCCCTCACTTTGCTTCTTTTTTTTTCTTTTGTTTTAATAAGAAAGTAAGGTAGAGAAGAAGCCATTTCTCAGCTCTCTATCATAGTTCTATCAGGATCTGGTAATGCTTCGGCTGCATCTCACCTGACTTCGGGTAGCTATTCCCATTGGTGAAGAATCCTTTTATGTAAATGTTGGCATGGTTGCAAGTCCTAAACATTCACATATGTCAAGATATATAAAACTATTATAATTTTTATAAGACAGTGTGTTGTAATAGTGTTCGTCATACATTTATAATATATTTAGTGAAATTAATCCTTTTATTCTGCTCCACTGAAGACATTTTTTAATTGTGTAGCTATGACCTTTAAGTACAAACATTCTTCATCATTAAGAAACATTTCTCTTTTCGGTTTGATCAGTTTGCACACTGAGGGAGAAAGTGTTTTAAACAGGTTTTTAATTCTCACGGGTCATTTCCATCCTTTACCAGGTCACCACATCAATCACTAGTGCCCAACACATCAGCCCTCATTGGCTGATTCCAGCATCTTAAACAAATAAATGCAGCAATGCAGTTTTAACCAAAGACAGGAGGTTTTGTTGAAGGAATTATTACTAAAAATGGTGCAGTACCATAGAAATACAAAGGTTTTGCAAAGCCTATTAAGAATATTCCAGGAGTCTTAATTTAATTTATTCCAAAAAACTCATTATTTTATGCCCTAATTTAGAATCAATTAAATTCAAGAAAAGTTACAAAAAAAATGCCTTGATTGATCTTTCTAATATGACTTTGTTAGAAAGATGGTAAACTGTCACAGCTCAGAACAGTCTTCAGTAGCAGCTGTTATAGCGTCTAAGGCAGGGACCATTGTAGGAGAGAAACACAGGTTAGTGACCACGATAATCTGAAGGAGAAAGATTATGAACATGTGAGTCACTAACCTGGTTTTATTGTTCAGTCTGTGCTCAGAGAACAAGGTTGATTCCAGTCTGTGGCTAACAAGATGCAGTGGTTGCTTACAAAGAGGGTTCCAGA
Source organism: Cyprinodon brontotheroides (assembly GCA_018398635.1). Taxonomy (NCBI): domain Eukaryota; kingdom Metazoa; phylum Chordata; class Actinopteri; order Cyprinodontiformes; family Cyprinodontidae; genus Cyprinodon; species Cyprinodon brontotheroides. Next base: position 46,009,266 of record JAGKQL010000001.1, on the reverse strand, counting down.
CGCTGAAGCCTTGAAGACTAAAGAACTGGCAGAAGATCACATCTAAGCAGATGAACAAATGCAGGATAATCTAGAGGACAAAGTTAAAGCTGGTGTTAAGAATGTGCTCAGGATTCAAAACCGGAAGATTAGAGGTCCGAAGAGTTTCCAAAGGGACATCCAGGTCGGTGACAGGAATCAGTTCCAGGTTCAGTCCACAGGTAGAATCCAGCAGGAGTCCGAAGACAATTCAGGCAAACAGATCAGAACAGCAACAGGAAGGCTCAGAGGTCCAAAGACACAATGGGTCACAAACAGTCACGCTAGAAAACTCTCGCCAAAGGCTGGAGAATAGTCTGGCGCTGATGACTGGAAGCAGGCAGATTAAATAGAGACTACAGCAGGTGACACAGATGAACTGTGATGAGAAACTGAGTGGAGCTAGGCAGCTGGATGGAATTAACAATCAAGCCAGACATCAGCGCCAAGATAATGAAAGTAAACAGCCTAATATAGGGAGAAGCCTTCCTAAACTGTCTGCAACATGGTTGACCAAAGTAGAGGTCTGGACACCTTGGGGGTCGGGAGACACCTGTGGACGGTCATGAAGTGGATGTCGAGATCATTATTATACGATCCCAGAGGTTTAGGGAGGGCCAACATATAATGGGATTGAATAAATTAATGTAATATGAAAAAAGTAGATGTAACATCTGTCTGTTTGTCCATCTCTCTTTGTCTGTCTGAGTGTCTCATTGCATGATTCAATTATTAAGCATACCATTGAATTGTAAATAATAAAGAAATTAAATACTTAAAAATACTTTAAAATTAGGATTTCAATAACCTGGAACAGAAGAAGTTGGTTTGTAGCCCCGTTGCCGTGCAGCATGAAGGTTTCGGGTTTGATTCCTGGCACAGGGTCTTTGTGCACGGAGTTTACATGTTTTTTCTGTGCATGCATGGGTTCTCTCTGCGTACTCCAGTTTCCTCCTACAGTCCAAAAACATGACTGTTAGGTAAACTGACCTCTCTAGTCCTTAGTGTTGTTAGATGTGATTGTGTGCGTGCATGGTTGTACGTCTTTGTTTGTCTCTGTGTTTCTCTGCGACAAAGACTGCCGGAGTTAGGCACTGGCCCCACTCTGACCCTGATGGAATAAGCGGAAGAAGATGGATGGTATTCCAATCTAAAAATACAAATCAAGTGTAAGACTGGATTCCCAAAATGTGAATGTAAAAATACAAACCATGTTCTTAGTATACAACTTGTTTTAATTGAATGTAAACAATATGCTATAAAAAATCTGTAAAAATAAACAGACTCATTGGATTAAAAAATAAAAACTTAAAAAGCTTGCTATTTGAGATATCTAAAAATTATTCAATCTATTGGCAAAAAATGCAGAATATCTGTCTTATTCTTTCTCTTACTTACAAGTCCTGATTTATCTTTTAACGGCAAATTTTTTATTGTTTTAACCAGGTTAAAGTAAATCTTTTGACTTCATACTGAAGCCTTTACAGAATCCTTTTTCCCCTTCTCTGCATTATCAGAAATAGAAGTAGGACAGGATAGTAGCAACCTGGCAGGCTGTACCCACACACCAACACTAATAAGAATAGGCGATCTTTCCTCATCAAAAATGATGCAGTGGCAATCCTTTGTTGTCAAAATCTTCACACTGAAATCGCATATTCATGGGGGTGCATTTTAAAAATACATTTCTGCTAGCACATAAGCATGCAGCACTTGTCTGTAGCAGAGTCCTCTGAAATATTTGTTTCCTTGCTCACTTAACCAACTATACTCCGCATTTGAGAATGTGACACCTTGTTTTTGATGCCTTGCACTGTATCACAGCCCCTTTTTTAGCAGAGTCTTCATGTTTAGTAGTTGCTCCAAGGCCTGTGGTAAATAAAAAAGCCGCCTCACGATTGTACACTAAACAGCAAGATGTGCATTTATTCAGCTGCCTGCTTTTTGTCATGGAGTGGCGGTGGACAATGAAGGGTGCTTTGAGTTAGTGACTTTCTGCTTCCTGTTTGAACCAGTGTTTGCTGCATTATAGTATACAAGTGAAACCCAGCTGTCATCTCATTCTAATAGCATTTGACGAGCATCACATATCAACCAGACCGCTTAGCCAGAATTAAGAAATGTATATTTCATCATGTCTTGAGAATCCTTTGAATCCTTATTTCAGATAACTTTAAGCCTTAAAGAAAATTGGCCTAAAAATGCTTCTTTGGTGATAAGAAGTGCTAGTCTATCTCTTCTGGTTTTAATATGTATCAGAAAATGAAGTTAAAAGTCTGCCAAAAGTTTGGTAAGTTATCATAACAAATTTTTTTAAAACAAATTCAGATAATCTATGATATTTTTGAACATTGTAGATTAAACACCAGGCCCCCAATGAATTGCATACATAAGTTCATGGTCCATCTCTGCGCCCCTGCCTTCCTTTCAGTGCTCATGTAGATTCTTCATGCTTGGACTTGTTTCTATAGCCTGGGTGCCAGTCCGAACTTAACTCCCGCCCTAGCAACGTTTGAGGTGGGGAAGTTCGATCTGGCGTGCATTACTCAATAGTAGTGCGGTAGTATGCTCACACAATATCTGGCGAGCCAATCAAATTGTCAGGGCGGGCTTTTTATACGATGATGGACAGAGTGATCAACAGTAAGCGTAATCAACCATGTGACCAAAACGCTACAGCTTGGGTGACAACAACAATGGCTGCGGCTGGAGAGTTGAGGTGTGTAGATTCTGCTATTGGTCTGTTCTACGAAGATATACGACAGCAAATTAATTTTAAAAGAGGAACAGAGAAACGCGATCAAGGCTCATCTTCTTATTCTAGAAGTGCAAGCTTTGCACGCTTTTGATTTTTGTGACAACAACTATGCCTTAAACTTAACATACGTCACGCACTCCGTTGCTCTTATTGGTTGTAGGGCTATCTAACTGAGTGCAGAGGCATTTCTTTTCCTGGTTAGATTCGAAACCACGCCCCATAATCACAGCTCTATGGGAGCAGTATCAGACTCATATTCCACTGACTAGAATTGAGTGGGACTCACGTCAGGCTATTGTTTCTATGCCCGCATTTCAACTTTGGTAACTTTAAGAGAGGAACCAACCTGAGAAAGCAGAATGCTTGTGATTCGCTGCTTTCAAGAATTCCTACTTCTTGAAACAGTATGGTTTTCTTCCTGGTTGCGTCTAGCATTTTCTCCCCCAAACTTTTATTGTCATTACACTGTCACAAGAACGGAGCAATGAAATGAGCTCTGCATTTAACTGACCCCCATGGGTTAACAGCAAAAGCAAAGAAACAAATCCACATGTGAATAGAAAAGAATCTACAGGCATTCACTAAAGGTGCTGGGAGCATAAAAAGAAAGCTACAAACAGAAAGGACCTTTCTTTCATATTTGTCATATACTGGTGGGTTCTGGGTGTTAAATATGCACCCAAAAAATGTTCAATATGGCAAAATTCTGGTTTCATGACAAACAAGACTGTCATCCAATTGCGATCTCCTACATTACTTTATCTTCACCCAGAACAACAGAGAAATTAACATTTTCAACATCCTGTTGAATTAATTTTCTCTATTTTTCCGCAAGGACTGGTACTACGGTATGATCCAAATATATTAATTTAAAGGACAACAGGATTTTCCAAACCAGCAGTGCCCCGTTTGGGCCATTATGGGCTGTTGCTGCTATGGCACTTCAGCTCACTGAAAGTGAGAGTAGAATCAACTTTTCCGTTTCTCTTCCTATGTAACTAAAACCTCCATTGGTTGATCATTTCCAATTTTTCTAAACTTTTGTGTCAAGACTTGTGACAGCTTTTCTGGAATTATTCACCACCAACAACAGAAAGCATACGTTTTTTTATTATGACTTGGGTTAAATTATAGTCGCCTCTTTAATTAGACAAACCTAAAGGTGATAATTAGATAAAAGATAAATACGGTCTATAGAAAAACAACAATACATACATTTAGCCAACTTAATGCTTATTATATTCAAGCAGTGTGCACTTCTAGACTGAGCTGTACCATGAATTACCTTAATTAGAAAAGCCACCTCCAGCTCTTTTCATTGATCCTCCAGCAGGCAGATCTGAAAGTGAGGTTGGACGCCTACCCAAGGAGGCCCTCAGTGATTAATCAGGGGCAGCTCAATCATTAGCTGCATGAGTTTCATCTTCTTTCAACATGTCTTCCGTTTGCCCCAGCGTTTTGTATTTTTAATTTTCTTTTCCCAGCGCTTTGTTTGATGTTTTGTAACTTTTCATGTGATGCCAGTGGATCGGTGCCTTTATAAAGGAAATGCTTCCCTTCCAGGGTGGCGAGGGTGTATCTGCATATGAATATTTTCAATTGATGAATAGTATACGACACGGCTGCGCCTTTGATACTCCGCTGCTCGGGTCTTGAGTGATGTCATAATCGTGGGACACTGGCTATGGGCAAAACATCCCAATCCGCAGCAGAGAGCAGCAAACATTAGAGCCCTTTGGCGTCCTCCTTGTTTAATATTACAGCGATGTTTACAGAGGAGGGAGTTGGCTTCAGCGTCCACCGGGGAGCCCAAGTGTGTTTAAGGTCAACCCATCTCAGTTCTTCATCAGTCAACTTCAGCATCTTTGATCACTTGTTGTTTTTGACTGTGGTGTTTCAGACATGGCCAGGTCTTTATAATACATGAGGACATTACATAGTTATGAACGGCTTGGCAGGCAAGTCAAGGCATTGGTTGAACTTGCTACAGACTTTGAAAAAGATCCTCCTCATACCTAAAGCTTTAAGGAAGTTTGAAATGTTGGCAGAGTTATATGTTTGCGCTAGTTTGGAGCCCGTCAGTCCCGTGAAAAAGAAGTTCAGTTCAACTAAAAAACTGTCTTTGAAATGGCACTGCAAACTAACTCGACCTCTGAAAACTTTATGTATTCTAGGATTGCTTAATACAATTTGTAATATGTGGCCAGCGTTCTGGAAGATTACCAATATTAATCACACTACAGTAAGACGCAATCATGTTTTTGTTGAGCTCTAATGCTGGAAAGTAAACATTTACCCTAACTTTTGTGAATTGAAATAAAAAAAATAAATAAATAAAAAAAATTTAACTTTGAAAAATATTGAAACCAAAAAAAGTTTTAAGAGTAAATGTAAAGAAAACAAAACCTTTCAAATTAATTCTTTTTAAAGATTTTTTTTTTTTCAAATTTTCATGTTTTTTAGAAACTGTTTTAAAAGAGTTAATTTAGAGTAATTTTTTTTTTTTTTTTTTTCAAATTTATTCACCTGATTATATATAATTTTTCATACCTTTAAGAATGTCGTTCTTTTCAAACTGTGTTTTAAAGATGAGATTCTCTTCACTTCTAGACAAACACCGGCACCTGCTCTTGAAACGCACGTCGAAAAATAAAAATGTTTTTGGTTAAGTCCAGTAGACCAATGAGTCTTTAATCCTCACTGCAGAGGAAATCCCGCCTCCATACGTAAGTCAAGAAAATGTGATCAGGAAAAATCTATTTGGAAATAAAACAATGAAAAAAGGAAAGTGAAAATATGAAATCTGTCAAAAAATTTTGACATATAAATTTGAAAATATAAAATGTGTAATGTAATTTGGCAAAAATATGAGAAAAAAAACAGAACAAATTTAGCCTTAAAACCTTTTTTTTTTTTTTTATTAAACAATGTTTTTAAACAACAATGTTGTTTAAGTTTAATCTCTGGATTACATTGTTTAAGATTTTCATTACAAAATATATTATTTGCTTGCAACAGTAATGGAATAAAATCTGCTCCATACAAGTTAGAATCTGAAAAATCTCCATTTCATAAAAAGTAAAAATTAGGCGAACTGTCACATACTTACATATCCGCCAGAAATACATAATTTCTTTGGTAACTTGCTTTGGGCGATACAATTATATGTAAAAAGCATAAATATCTTTGTTTTGCATTTAAAAATGCGTTGAAAAAAGGCAGTTCATACTAAAAACAACACAATGTTTTGATGCTTAGGTGCCATATTCATGGCATTATTCCAAAACAGAATATATTTATCCTACAGAAACCAAGACCCTTTAGGGAACTCTTACAATCAGTTGTCATCTATTTGAGCTCTAAAAAGCTGCTTTTATTGGTCCATTACCGTCCTTTGGTTATTCATCTGTTGAGGTTTTGCACTCATAGGCTATTTTTCTCCTTCTTTAGTCTCCATTCTTCTAGTTGTTGCTCTAACATTAAAGGCTGTGATGATGATAAATGCTTAGTGACACGATACAAAGGCAGGTATTAACATCTCATTGTTTGCAAAGTTGAAGACAGCTCAATGATCATTTTTGAAAGGTAGTACTGCAGCTACATTCTCATCAAAACAATCATTTTTTAAAACATCCAAAGAACATCTAGAGTGGTTGGAATTAAAATGAGTAATTTGTATGAGAAAAGTCATTGTTTTATAAATGTTAAAAAATATAAATATTTTATATATGTTATTCTTAAGCTTTCCTGAACTTTCAGGATGCCTCATATGGTTAGTTATTTTAGTCAGACGTTTTTAATGTTTGATTTTGAGTTGAATGAATTAGTAAAATAATTCTCATTCCTTGGAAGGAACCATGATTAGAGCTTCATTCAAACTGATTTGGCCACAGCTAGTTGGTGTTAACAGAACAATATATGACAGTCTGATAGTCATTGGATTAAATTACGTAGTTACGTCAGCATTTAATTGCACAAAACTCTACTGCCTAACACTGGTTATGAGGCCTGTGTGGACTGTGCAAGATTTTTTTTTATTTTTACAGATTTTTTGTTTTCTTTTAGTTTACTCTTTGTTTTTCAAGTTGAGTTTCACAGATGTCATTTTGTTCATACAGTAGTTGACAGATCCCATTAATTTCATTTCTGGGGCAGCCTTTCCTCTAAACTAGGGGCCTTCAGCGTTTCCAGGCCAAGGACCCCTGAACTGAAGAAGAGAAGAAACGGGGACCCCCTAATTATATATATTGTATGAATTTGTGTTATATCAAACTGGTCCTATAGTCACTCTATTAAAGATCAAGGAAAATGTAACGAAAGTATTTCTGATTCTGGTTCCTGGTTGATGGGACAGGTGTTGTGAATGAAATGGTGCCCAGCTTGAAAGAGCTCCAGTGTGTCGCTGAATGTGTGCATTGATGCAGAAAGACATCTTCTGCCTCCATTTATCTGTTTACTACAGTGTGTTTAATCCATGGTAATGTATACTTAAACATTTCAATTAGTGGAAAAAAATTGCAGGGGCGAATATGAAAAAAAAGTCTAATCAACCAAAACTTTCGTGACCCCCATTACAGTACCTCCATAGGCCCCCTGTTGAAGACCTCCACTGTAAACTTTAGAAACAAGAGTGAGCATTTGTATAACATTTGAATTGAGGAAAATATGTAATATAATAAACTCAACTTGAAATGAACTGAATTGATAAAACTCCATCTGAACACCAAAAATTAAAACAATTAAATCAGTAAAATGTTTGAAAACAAATGAAAAAATTTGTTTAAAAATATCGTGATGAAACAAAATCTAGGAAATCAGCAGAGTTACTTACAAAATGCTCTTTGATTGAAATATTTTCAAAGTTTCATTGCACTTTTTTCTCAAACTTTAATTTCCAAAGCATTCTTTTTGCTTAAAACAATAATGGAGCAAAAAGGATTCAATAGAAGCGCACAGTATATCCTCTAATTCTAGAATGTAAAATGAAACCAGTGCTCTCAGCATTAGCAATATCACATGTAGTATTTTTATCCTAAACTATTCTTCTATGCCTGAAGAAGGTCTTTGGCTAACACATGTGTTTTAAGAAAAAAGCTCTTGGCTATTAAAAATGCTCAACTGCACCATATCAGGGAATATTGCAGGTAATTAGCATCTTTTTGATATTTAATATTTTGTGTAAAGGTTTTAAAACCCTCTTTGCAGATATTTACATTGTAGAGACAAACCATTTGCAGGTGCAGCACCTATAATCATATTTCAGGTGCTGAAATGATCTAACAAAGATTACTGCTGGTGTAGGCGGGAGGAAAGAGGGAAGCTCTCAAACTTGTGTCCTGGTTTCCCTACTAGATAATGATCTCTCGAAAAGTGTGTGTTTTTTTTCCAGCTATTCTTCCAGTAACAGTGTGTGCAAGATGAAAGATAGTTCCGGGGCTAGTGCACAAGAGCACATCTGACTGAGGCAGGTGTTAGAAATGTAGATGGCTCGTGGAGACTAAAGACAATACAAATTTGAAGTGAAAACGCTACTGGCACGCCTCCTCTGTTCTTAACACGTGGAGCCCCAGGCCGATCAATTATTCATCTTATTGTGTGCGCGCGTGGCATAGTGTTAGTTCTGTAGTCGGTGAGGAGGTGTCTGTTGCACTTAAAGAGTGAGCGCCACATCACTTGGCAGGCCTAGGTCTGTCAGCCTGTCTCTGTCTCCCTCACACACACACACCCTATATATACACACACACAACGTAAAAAGCCCTTGTTCTGCCTGAGCCTTTTTAATGATGGGATCAGGGGCGAGAATTGGTGGCTAAAGTGCAGCTCTGGTTATTTGAAAAAAGGAGAAAAGAAAGAGAAACAGAGTAAGAGGAGTGTTAAAGAGTGGGGTGGGTGGAAGGAGATGGTAGGAAAGGGGGGGGCTTTGTACACTGGGGGTATTTTTCAAAGCAGTGCAGACTTGAAGCCATTGGGAGACTCCTTTGACTTTAATCTTGGCTGCTTCTTTGAAAATTATGACCGAGGACCACGGTTGCTTCATTAAAAGATATGTTCTGTTTCTTGTGTAGTTTCAGCCAGATTTTTTCTTTTTGTGCGAGTACTGCTGATTTCAATTTTCCTCTCTCTGTGTTTCCTGGAGACTCCTGAGCACCTGCTGTGTCAGGGGCCACTGGCTCTGGATGTGTGTAAGCAAATAGTTCATTAGATGCTAATTTCACAGACTCATTTGATTTGTCCTTCCCTCTGCAGGGCACAGCTTCATGTCTACTGGCCATTGTCATCCACCGCAGAGTAATCATCGTTACTTTAGCTCATCGACAAAATCCCTGAAGATATGTGCGTTAATAGATGTTTTGAGTGGCAGCAATCAGACAGTGTATGGAGTGAATTTTGTTTCATTATTGTTGGAAGCCAAGAAAACGTTTTGTTAATGAAAATTTGAAAAGAAATGTAAGGCAGAAATGAAACTTTTTAAATCTGTTTTCTCAGATTTTCTTTTTTCTATATTTTACTTTTTCAAACTTTGGTTTTTCTAATTAAGTGTGAAAAAAGTCAAATTCTTCTTTCCAACCAGAATGGACAAAGTTCACTCCATAACAGTGAAATTTATTAAAGACGTTATTTTAAGAGTAGAGTTTTGTTACTGTTTAAGTTACAATGAGCAGTCTGGTTGTTTTTTTATATCTTCCCCAAAAGGCCTTTTTAAAATTCTGTTAAAAATGCTAAAATAAAAAAAGAAGTATGAATGACTTTTTGGCTATTTTATCAACCCATAAATAGGAATAGAACAATTGATAGATGTGATCTACGGTGCAGGTGAAAAGTTCATGTAGACTCATCATGGACATGAATATTAATCTTTGGCTTTAATGATGCATCTGAGCACTATTTTTCTCTTTTACACAACTACTGACTTCAGTTAAAAACTTTCCTTTGTCTAATTTTAATGAATCTTTTTAATCTTTTTTTCTCTTGTACAGCTTTTGATTGTCTTGCCATAGAAACGTGCTGTAGAAATAAATTAGCCTTGTCAATATTAAAAGGGTTGACAGGTTCTACTTGACTGAGAATGTTCTCTACTGTAATCCATGCATAATAAACACAGAATATTAAGTAAAGTTTTGCTTGGCAAGCCACAGTCATTTGTTATCTACTCTTCTTGGGAGAATTGGGAGAGTTTTTTTAACCTTCCTGGGACTATAAGCCAGCTTTGTATTTAAAAGTTTCTAAACTCTTTGAGCTGGGGAGCGTCACTTACAGTTGATGACTGACTCGATTAATGCAGTAATTTCACATTAATTGCCCACCACTGGGAAAACAAATTATTGTTGTGCAATTAAATGGTGTTGTAATTTTGTTATTCAATCTAAAAAACTTTCAAACTGTCATACAATATATTGTATTGCCAACTGTCTGTGTGTTAGCAGAACAAATGAAAGTGGGATTGCATCTCAAATCATGGTCAAAAGGTTAACTCTCTCTATATAAGGAATAAATTAACCCAAACTTCCATTTAAATATAAGAATAAATCACAATTCAAACACATTTCATTTGAAAACTCATACCCAAACTAGTGAAACTCATCTAAACTAGGCTGCTGTGTTCAAAAACAAGAATAAATGATAATTGTTAAAAATCATAACCAATGATATCACAGTTTAACATATTTTTGCAAGCTAAAGTTTATCTTAGAGTATTTGGAATGAGGTCAACTAGCTTCTAAACTAATTTAGATTATTGGAATGTTTACAATGTTCAAAATGCAAATCCAATTGACATTATTTGGTAGAATAATATTTCAGTAAATGATTTACCTGTGGCAGCACAACAAGTACTTCCCGCTGTTGTTTTCTTATCTTGGTCAGCTCCTTATTGAGGATCAACCCTGTCATCAGAGACCTGAGCAAGACACACAAAGTGGTAATTATAGAGAATTATGGATAAATCCGAAAGTTCTTTGGAGCTCTGACCCCAGCACACCACATAGAACCTGTTATGGTGATGATCTTGGATGATCATTGTGAGATTGGGATTAGATATGTCCTAACCCGCGATCTGGTGGAGTGGAGGCAAGAGGAAAGAGCTTAAGAGCATGCTGGAGGAGATGGGGTGGAGGATGATTCTAACACGCGTTTATAGATAATGACTTTTATGGTGGGTATACAATGTATGATATTTTGCCCTTTTCAGCCGAGTTTCCAGTCATGCGAGAATTTTTTGGATCGGATCGAGTTTCAGCCTCATTGTGCGTTCTGCGTCAAGTAGTATACAGTGAATAACGAGGGGCGATCAGCCTCTCGACAACCTCCCCATCAGGAATCGCAAGGTCAATTTTTCACTGTAAATTTACGGTAAATTACGCACTACTAGATGTATTACATTTACAGTAATCTACTGGGAATATACCACAGTATTTCTCTGTAAATATTTCACAGTTAAATATAGTATATTGTTTTTTTACAGTCATTTTCACAAATCTTACAGCGACATGTACCTTAACAGTGACAAAGCCCATTAAACTACTATGATATAACTGTGGAATCACACTACACAGCTGTGAATATGAATCACAGTATTCTTACATTGTTATTGTAAAGTAATGCAACTCAGTAGCCAGTAACTTGCTGTAAATTTACAATTTAAATAATATAAAAATAACACATTAAAATATATTATATATTATTGGGGATCCTCAGGCGGCTTGCTCACCAGAGGCTACCGGTGATCCTCTCTTCGCTTTTTGTGGTTTCTTTTAGACTGGAGTTACTGTTGGGATCTGGAGATACCCTCTGTCTCCAGCAGAGGCGCCAGGCTCCCTTAGGGCTGAGTCTTCCAGCAATACCTGAGACGATCTACTATCAGGAGTATCATCTTCCCTATAAACACCTGCTGTGACCCGTCGACGCCACAGTAAAGCTGATCTTTAGTTTGGTTAAGTTAATTAGCCTTAGAAACTGAAAGAATCTTTGTTGTCTCAAGTGAGAGATCAGATTCTAACTCTCCTTTGTTGGTGCCTCACAGGAAACCTGTCGCGCTAGCCAGAAGCTCTGCGTATTTTTAACCTGCCACATCAGCCCCGGTGGTGCCAACCTGAAGATTCCTATGAGGAATTTACCTGAAGATTCCTAAGTGGAATCAGCCTGAAGATTCCTATGTGGGATATCCCCTGTTGTTCTCTCGTGAAGCAGCTGTGAAGCTCGTGATCAAGGTCTTCGCCATGCTAAGTCTGAAGCTAGACGCTTTAGCTCCTCGTGAACTCTGCTAACCAACAGTCTCTGGTCCCAGTCAAGACTTCAGTGAACTGTGGGTCGGACCAGTTCCAGATCCGCGTTTATGTCCTTGTAAAAGCCTGTGCAAACTCGCTAATAAACTCTGTTATACTCTTTGCCCAGCCTCCGTTGTGTTCTGCATATGGGCTTGCATCTTTAACCCATCATGACAGATTTATTTAACTATGACTTTAACTAAAACATGTTTTGAATTTGCCCCGTGAACAAATAAAACAAAGATCAGACTCATTTCATCTTTAATTGCAAAAAAAAAAAAGAAAAATACAACAGAAAGAATACAATATACACAGAACTGATAATGAATACATCAATTTTGCTCATTTACACCATCCATTCAAAGTTGTAGTTTACAGACTAGTGTTCTCACATGTTGGCTGATGGACATTTCCTGGACTTTTAATCTGCCTCAGGGTTAATGCCAAAAAGTGCTTGTAAACGTTAGAGAGATATGACATCTTTTAATTTAACAACAACTCATTGTTGAATTGTTTACCCAAGGCACTGCTGACTCTGTTTCCCTGTAATTAAATACAACACCAAAGAAAGAAATTAGCAAATAAAGAGATGATCTGATACAACTGTTTCCTCCCAATACAGATACTCTACTGTGGGTATCACCAATAAAGAGTTGGAGAACTACTATGTTGTAAAAAAAACAAAAAAAAAAACAATCATATTTCACCCGTATGACTGTAATATGATTACCATGGTGGTTACCTTCAGGGCCCTTTCATGGACAGGCGCCCGGCTACATGACAGGTCTGATCCAGCCAGAGCACGCCAGTCCAGAGCCTACGGTCTTCAGGTCAAAACCTGCTTATGCAGTTCCTCGGACCGTTTTAAAACCCGAGGAGACCAAGGTTCCTTTAAAGCGGTGGCACCCCTCGTTTTTGAATTGAACTCCCCGCCCCCTTTGCCTCTGGACTCAGTGGATATCTTTTTAAAAGCAGCTAAAAAACACACCTGTTTCTTTCACTAGCCTTCCAAAGCACATATCGCGTGTTGTTTTATTCCCTTATTTATTATTATAGCTTTTATTGCATTTTAATCTGTTTTACTTGTGTTGTTTTTATATGTTATCGCAGGAAGTAAAGCAGCCCTTTGTGACTTTGTCTGTGAAAAGTGCTATACAAATAAAGTTTACTTACTTACTTACTTAAGTCCAGGCTCAGGTTAAACCTATAAATCCAGGTTCTTCATCCCGCTATAACAGGAGAAGGCAGCACAGCGCATTTTAAGACCAGCAAAAAGAACTGTGTCAGACTTAGAGCTGATCAGCAAATAGATTTCTATTTAACAAAAAATAAAGAAATAATCTGAACACACTGAACACACATTTGTTCCCTCAGTGTTGAGTAGAAGAATCGTCCAACATTTTCAGAAGCTTGTATATTTATTTTTTTTATCACCTCCATCAAGCTTCAGTTATCCCTGATAGACGCTGCAGCATCTGATGAAGCTGATTGAAGATTCTTCACACCCTCTAATCGACCGAACTTCATAGACTGTCTAACCACTATATGGCCTGGAAGAGCTGTGATGAGACTGGTTTCTACCAAATTTTTCTTTTCTAAAATCTTGTAGCTTACAGCAAAACAAAAGTCGGGCATGCCACTGTTAAGCTTTTTTTTTTTTTTTTCAATCACAGACCCAAATGTAATATTTTTTATAAACCGCATAGTTTTGTCGTAGAGTGTGAGTTCAGAGCTCACGATGTATGTTCAGCACGATGCACTGATGCGATCTACCTGCTCACACTGTACGACTAAAAAGCATGTCGGACTCAGCTCCACAGTGAGATGGCGCTGTTCTGAATCATATATCCTGAAGCCAAACAAATAGAAGGAGGATATGAAGCTTACTAGAGTGAAACGCGCTGCCTTGGCAATTTCTGCAATTTTGTGCTGAAAGCCCTAAAAAGAAAAGGCGACGACATATTTGGACAAAGATATGGCTGAGCAAAGGTGGCGACTACGGTCTGTCAATTTTACAGAAAGAACTCCATTTCACTTATTGCATTCCTTCCATGCTTCTGTGTTTTCATCTGAGAGGAAGGATAAACAGAAGAATCCTTTTTTGAGCACTGAGCGATTTGCCCACGACGGTCGGAAGAAAATCAAACATGTTTGATTTTCTCCCGACTTCATGATTCCTGATCGGGAGGTGGTCGTGAGAGGCTGATCGCCCCTCGTAACCCCTTTTACACTACACGACTCACGACGCACGATCAGGCTGAAAGTCGGCCCGATCGAAAGATTCACGCACGAATGGAAAATCGCCCCGAAGATCGCACATTCTATGCCCGGCTTAAGACACACTGTATGCGTCTTCCACATACAATACAGTTCTACCTTCCATTTGCAGGAATTTTTACTCCAAGGCTGTGTCCGAACGTCTGCCCTAATCACTACATAGGGTACTACATAAAGTTTACGCATTTTAGGTGATTGTCCAAATGTCTATTAAATTAAAAAGTACTGGACTTGAAATTTTCCACAATGTAAATTGAAAAATGGCGTGCCATCATTGTCTTTAGACGAGCAGATATATCCCAGAATGCTTTACGAGAGCTCCGCTCGCAAAGCATCATGGGATATGATGTGGCGGCGAGAAAGATAAAGGATGGCACAGGCACTGTGGTGATTGTCTGTCTGATTTGTAAGTTAAATGGGTTCAATATAAAGTCCACTACAGATATAGACCTGTTCTATATAGTGAATGAGGGATTTAGGGGTTAGGGTGGACGTTAGGACACAGCCCACACCACATAAGCCAGGAAAAATCAAACATCATTTTTCATCAAATTAATGAAGAAGCTTGAATGAAGAGCCTCAACCCTCTGAGCGATAAGAAGAATGTAGCAAGGTGGGTTATAAGCAAAGGGTCAGGGGAGCAGTCCAATGGGTTTTATGCACAACTCCACTATTTCCTGAACTTCAGAAGCTACTGTGTTTCTCTGTCGTTCATTACTGGACAAACTGATACTAAAGATGTCTATGACCTCAGTTACCATGACGACATGGCCAGACTACCTGGATTAATCAGACTGTCCAATAAAACATGACCTCGTCCGAAATGATTTTCTGTCAGATTGGATGCAAAATTTGTGTTGGTGTATTCATTACTTTAGAGAACTAAAACATAGGAGAAAATGGGGAAACTGAAGGCAAAATGTTTCCAAGCTATCTGACGTAGGCTATTCTAAACAAATGAAAACCAAAACAACCAAGGATCATCACATCAGCTTGTGTTTAACAATTTCGTAACAATATTATAACTGAGGACATGTTACAACCCTTTCTATTTCAGGCTATAACATATTTACTCTTACGCACACAGAAGTATGAAGGATACAGTTAAGATTTGATCTAGAGGCAGTAGGAAATGAATGTAGAGAGATGAGACCTGTCTGAAATGCCACACAAAGTACTAATCAATGTCTTGCTGGGTTCTCATACTGTGAATGCACAAATCAGGGCACAGCAAGCTGCCTCTAATGACCTGAGCAACAACACATACAGACAGACACCTGCAACCCTCAAAATACATAAAATGCATATGAATAAATGCCCACAACTAAGTACATACATTTTCAACACAATTTGCCATTGGCTTCTTCATCCTCTAACCCCTCTGAGCCACTCTCTGTGTTAATATACAACTCACTGAAATGTAGACCAGTAAATGCTTTATGAAGTGTCAGTCGTGTAAATCATGCCACATCGTTTTCCAAAGCCCTGCCAGCAGGAAGCATCTGTAAGTTGTGATCCTCAGTAAACTGTATGTGTTTTAAGCATACAGTGCATGCAGTATTCATGGTGTACCCGAGCAACTGTCTGCTGACAGAGTCTGGAAGCCTCACACAGAAAATGGCACAGTTTGGTCTTTGTGGGAGAAAGGATGATTCTTTGTTTCAGCAAAAATGAAAGTAGTACTTTACTCCTCACCTAGTGTGCTTAAGATTGTGTTTGCATTTATTCTTAGCTAATTTACTGTAACAATACTAAGACCAACACCTTCTATAAAACTACCAAATTACAAACTTTTAATGAGTAATAAACAAGCTGGCTTGATATATTAAATTGGTTTCAATATGGAGAACAGAAACGTAGCTTATTGGGATGGCTTGGATTACTGCTAAAAAAAAACAGCAAAAAAACTGACCCCTTAAAAGGCTTTAAAAAAACAAACCCATACAGAGCCGTACACAAGTATTCATTCTGCTTGACATTTCATTGTCATGAACTGAGGACAGATGGACCCAGTATTCAAGGCGAGACAGTCAGTAGGAAAGTTCAAAATGTTTATTAAATAAAACAAAGCAAAAGCGGAGCTGTGGCTCGCGGACACTGCAGGCAGGGGGGCGGGACACCGCCCAATCTCAGACACTCTGGTTTAACAGTCCAGACCACGAATTTCCCCAGTTCTGCAGTCCCAGAGGTCATGCTGGAAGCCGATCCTGGTCAGGAATCCAGAACAGACAGAAACAGGCAGGATCCAGATCAGGCAGGAACAGAAACAGGTGGCAGGATCCAGACTTCCAGTCATCCACAGGCTCCCAGGAGGGTTCAGAGTCTGACTGGGACCAGAAGCATGACCGGGTGGTCACGCACAGGAGAAGACAGGATCAGGCGCAGATGAGCAGGCTCAGTGGAAGAGGGTAGCCGAGACAGGACGTGGAACCAGAACTTGATGCAGGACTTTAAACTGGTCTCCTCCCTGGAGCCAGGCTTACTGGATAAAAACTGAACCTCCCCGCATAATGAGCCAAAAACCCAGAGGACTCCGTGGGGGAGGAACAGTGGACAATCAGGAGACAAGACAAACACTAAAACCCTCTCTCCACTGGCAGCTAGGATCCAGGACATGAACAAAAAAATAAAACTGAACAGAAAGACTGACAGAAAGACAAGCAATGATCTGGCACTGAATGCTCAGGCTGAACTGAGGAGGGAAAAACGACAAGTGAAGGCTTGACTGTTAAAGGGAAACAAAACAGGCCAGATCGCGACATTGTTTGTTTTGCTACATCCCAACCACTAAATCGATTTTATCAGGATTTCATGTGAAAGATCAACACAAAGCAGTATTCGACTATAATGGAAATGGAGCCTAGGTGGAAGTTCAACTGAAGAAACTGATTGCTCTCCTACATCCACCTGCGACACAGCAAACCAGCTTGGAACCACACCTCCACGAAAGTCAGTCGGCATCAAAGCGCTCATCTGAAAAGGCCTCCGATCCGCACTTGTCTGTTCCTGTTCACAGGCGGCAGGTCGCGCTGTGTGACTTCATTCAGATGACACTGTTTCAACCCACCTGCAGCCCTTCCTCAAACTTTGTAGCTAAAAACTTCATCAAAGTGTCATTCCTCCCGGACTCTTACTGCATTCTGCGTGTCATTTCAACCCGGTCTGGCGAGAAGACCACCATGATGAGCCTGGTTCTGCCAAGATTTCTTCCCAGCGGGGAGTTTTCCTCTCCACTGTCGCTTCATGCTTGTTCATCATGGACAGGTTCTCTCAACCTGTGTTATATCAACTGGACTTCCAACTTCTAGTAGGACACACAATGAGGCTGAAACTTCGGCCCAATCAAAAAATTATCGCAGGAATGTAGAATCGCGTCCCGAAAAGGGCAAAATATTCATAGTGTATACCTGCCTTTGGAGCTGCCTTTGACTCTTGAAGTTAAATTATTAACTGACGTATGATTAGTTTATGCTTGTGGTCCAACTGTTTTATTTGTTTTAATGCCTGCTTATGTCACGTTTTTATCTGAATTTGCTTTAATTCTGCTTTTATTTTTCTGAATTGTGCTATATAAATACACTTGCCTTGCTTTGCTTTATTATTGTTCATACTTTGGTCCACAGTAGCATCTGTTGGAAGCTGGAGAAGTACCTCTCTTCTCCAGCAGAGTCCGCCGTGGATCCTCCTGAGCAGAGCCCTCTGCACAGCTGCTGCTTGTCGTTACCATCATCAGGAGGACCCTCTACTTAAGCTGTCTTCAGACCTTGCCTCAGCAGCGCCGCAGTGTTGAGCCAGTTGGTTAGAACCTAAACCTAGAACCTCTGAGAACTTAGTTTGCTCTGAATCCTGACAGGATCCTAATCTTGTCTCTGTCTTTCCAGGAAAACCTGATCTTCCCTTGCGAAGCTCGGGAAGAGCTTAACCTGCCGAGCCTGCCCTCTGAGCCAAACCTGAAGATTACCTCTGGATTCACATGCAGCTCTGGACCAAGAGCTGGAAACCCAAAGTCAAGGTCTGCTACCTTCCTAGAAGCAAGACGCTGAAGCAGCTAACGGACTCTGCTAACCAGACTCTCTCCAGTTCCAACAACCTTCCTCTCCAAGTGCTATTCAAAGGGACCCTCAAGGGTACAAACCAGAAACTATGCAAGGACGAGTCCTCACAAAACCCAACTAACTAAACTGTCTTCCTCACAGACTCCGGTGAACCCGTTTTTCCCAGGATGAAGACTACAGACACATTACCTCTGAAATTGCTATTCAACAAACTCTGTGGAGCACTTTTCTTCTGTTTCCTGCCTCGTGGTGTTCTGCACTGCGCAAGGTGGGTCACATTCGTGTACCGAATCCAGCTGACAGCATCTTTGTGAGGTGAATCAGTTTAACTTCGAAAACACTTTGGCATTACAATAGATTTTTCCTGCCTTCTAAGGATTTTCATTTCTTTTTCAGGGTTACAAAAACACAGTTGCAAAACAACAACAATCCACAGTAGTTTACTGTTAATCAGTAATGTACGTTCGCTAAAGAACAGCAGAGCAGTGATATTTATGGGCCAAATCAGGAGATGTCTCTAGATGTTTATATTTGTGAAAACTTCCTTATAACAGTTGTTGGTCATCTTCCATGTTTCTTCACGTGAAACTGTTTGCGTGTAGTTTAAGAATATTGTTGGTGCACAATGGGGAAAATCAGACGGTGCATGTAGGGCCTGGGCACTAAAATGACTTAACTTGGCTGCACGGACCTTAAGACTCATTAGGCTAAACCAGGAGGGTCCGCCCCAGGATCCCACTACCATTCTGCATCTCTGAGCGAGACTCTCCACCCCACATTTTAAGCAACTTATCAGACCCAGTGGCTAATTTCCGAACTAAGCAATTTGCGTGTTCAGTTTTTGATGATTTCAGTTATAGCCGCTTGTCTAGGTCCCACTGGAGCATCTCATTTTGACAACAGTTTTTACAATGTCAATTTTTTCCAATATGCAAGTGAAAAATGTGTTTCTTAAATGATAATTTTAAGAAAATGCAATCCAGAAATAAAACTTTCTTAAAAAGTCAAGAGTTTGCTGTTAAAAATTGAAACTGATTTTTACAGATTACATTCTTTTCACTTTTAACCCGATACAAACTCTAGCTCTTGATGCCACTTTATGACCAATTTCATGCTGTTGCTAACATCCATGCAGTCAAGAACAAATAGGCATTTGCTCCTCACTCCAGAGTGAAGCCCAGAAGAAGTGAAGAAAATGTTTTCTGGATAACACAGTTTGAAAAAAATGCTATTTGTCAAACTCTGTCAGTGAAAGAATTTTGAAAAAAAATACAGAAATAAAGTATGAAAGAAATATACAAAATGATAAATAACAACTTAAAAAAGCTGAGAAAACCTAAAAAACTAAAACCTTTTAATGTAGAGGTTTTACAAAGTGTAATTTCTAGATTGCAATGGTTTTTTTTTAAATTTCCATTTTTTTAAATGTCTTATTTGCAAAAATAATGGAACAATATGTACTCTTCAGGATTTTTTTTTAAAAAAGAAGCAAGTGTGTACAGTATTACTAATACCATTGAGGTCTAGAGTTTCAGTGAGTTTTTCTTTTTTTTTCTCTTGTTTTGTGTTTTTATTCTTTTTTTTATTATCACTGAACTTCATGCTTTTTTCATTACACATGCTAGCTAAAACAAAAAAAGAAATAATCAAATAGATTTAATAAATAAATAAAATCTTTCTCAGCTTGTAGAAAAGAAAAACTGTAGAAGACGTGGACTAAAGTAATTTTAATTTCCTTGGTGACTTTCTTTGCATTTCTAGCAGTGAGTTAAGTGTTGAGCCCATCACAAAACAAACATTTTTATTTTACTATATTCACTTTATTAGATGGACTCTAAAATTACAGTTTTCCAAAAACAGTAGAGAACCCAAACTGTCCCTCGGTATGTGCTCAGAAAACAAACAGGAGACACACAGGAGCGCTTTGATCAATCAATCCGTAAACAAACCCTGAAGCAGAAGCCCTACGATTGGGTATGTGCAGATCAAACTGTGTCAAATCATCAACATGTAAATAATAAGCTCTTGTTCTCTGAAGGGCAGCAGTCACAGCAGCACTATCAATTAGACGCTAGAGGTTTTTTTGTTTTTTTTTGTTCGACCGTGCCTTAGCTTTGTCTCACTCCATACCTTAAAAAAAACTCTGTTGTTTGCATTAACCTGAAGGTGATGGAAAAATGAAAGTAGACATGTTTTTGAGAAGAGTTGGATCTTGTTATTTTGTTTAGTGTTTCCTTCTCTCCTTCTTTCCACTTTCTGACATTTTTCCATATCCAACTGTCCTGCTGTTGCTTGAGTTGTTTATTTTTTATTTTTTTTGTTTGTCCCGTACTTTTTGGCCACATAGGTAGAAGCTTCACAACTATGCAAAAAGTTTGAAGCATCTTTTTTTCCTGCTTCTTCTTGTTAGCGCATGCTTCACACTGTGCACAAGAGTATTACCCTCAAACAAGTCTGTCCTCTTTGTTTTAAGCTCTACAGGGACGCTCCTTGCAAGAAAATAATGTTTTGGAAGGCAAGCCAAGCCAATGTGTGAGAGAGAGCATGGAATCAATACTGTCTTCTTTTCTTACTTGATTTAAATGAGGGCTACCAGCTCTGAAGTTCCTTCTTGCCATGTTCATCTTAAAAGAATATTCGCTGGTTGCACCGACTCCAAAGCCCCAGCACAGTTACCATTGGCATATTAATAATTTAATGCAAATAATCATTGAGTATGCAGTTTGTGCTCGAATTTGAGCTGAAAGACAAAAGTAAAAAGTGGGGCCTCACATTGCGTTGAGGAAAATAAAGTGAGATGTTACACAGGCGTCTTTCCAGCGTCTCCACAGGGCGAACGCTGGAATGAATCCCCTCAGGAGCTGTACCATCTCATCTAGCTTTCTCTGATTTAGATCCTATCAGCCGTTCTCATTTCACACTGTCTTAAAAACCTGAAGTCAAAGTCTAAAATTGACAAGGTTTTCTCAGCATAAACAAGCACAGCGTTTCTCTTAGCCCTCGAAATCCTTTGGCCAACGGTTAACTTTAGATGGGCTTGTGTTTACATAAACATTGAATGTTTGGATGCATTTTGGGTTAATTTCCCTGCATATTGTTTTTCTTCCTATTATGATTGTGGCTGAGCAGGTTGAGGCTCCTGCCACACCAGAAAGGCTGGTTTCTTCTTACCAGGACCGCTCACCGTTCTCTTAGTCCCGTCAGACTGTCAATAATTAATTTCCGAGATTTCATGGGAATATTCACTTGCTTTCTCCAGCACTGGTGGCAAATTTATTTTATTTACGCAAAGCCTTTGATAAAATAAGAAGCCCCACATAACTCTGTTCTTACTCTTTGGGCTAATTTTGAGGAAAGAAAACGGGAGGGCGGCTGGTGGTTTTGTGAAGCTGCTGGGGGCTTCCATTTGACATGAAGTCCCTGAGCCGATGCCCTTAACCCTGTCCTCTTTCTTGATTTCTTTTACAAATACATGAGTTTGAAATTTTCATGGATATTTTTAACCCTTACAGTATATTTTTTGAAACTTTACCGTTGGAAAGAGCAGAGACTTGGCTTCCATTTGAAAGGCTGCTGCTGTGATTTGGATCGTGTAAAGGAGCTTTTTCCTGTTACATGAACATCTGTGTGAACAAACTGAATCAAATAACTTTTTTTTAAACTGATCCATTACTTTTTCATTTAAGTTTAAATAATTACAAGCTGATCAGGAGGGAAATTCTGATTTTTATGACTCACTATAGGAAAGCTGCAAAGTTTCAGAAAATGACCAGTTTGAATTCAGTGTCATTACATGCATACTCATTGTTTTCCTCTTCATCCAGACTGACCGGTAAATCAAGAGCTTTGCCTTTTTGCTCAGCTCTCTTTTCACCACAACAAACCGATGCAGGCCTCATATTATAGCAGCAGCCAGACCAATCTGTCAATTGATCTCCCACTAAATCCCCTCTCCATCTTGCACAGGACCGCAGGATACTTGAACTCTTCCATTTGGGCCAGGAACTCTCCTACAACCAGAAGGGGATACACTAAGCCACCTTTTTCAGGTCGAGAACCAAAACCTTGGGCTTGGCCTTGGATGGGGAACCAGCAGAACCATGTGATCTGCAAAAAGCAGAGACAAGATCTCAAGGTGGTCTCATGGAGCTGGTTTCCAGAGCTCAGGCAATGTGTGGAGGCCAGCCTGACATTTTCAAGCCTTTATCCACACCTCCCTCACGAACTCTGGCTCCTTCACTCCCAGCGAGGTGACATTCCAAGTCCCCAGAGCCAGTTTAAACCAGATCTTTTTAAATGGATCTGGTCGCCTCTGCCTTAAAGTGCTCTTCTCTTCACCGGTCCCTTACAGAGAGGCAGGTGGAAGGCCCATGGGCGGATGGATTGTGTCATTTGTCACTCACTCGGGTTTAGCCAGACCGGGTTTCGTGAGGAATAATCCATACACCAGGCTCTCATCAACAAACTAAAATCCCAGGCCTGGCTCCAGGGTTGGGTCCAAGGCACCTTTCAGTAGAACTGCAGTCAGTCCCTGAACTGGCATGGCTATAACTGCCCCTACATAGTTAGGGACAAATGCAGAGGACATATTTCCCACTGGGATAAGCTTCATAGTCATGGTAGGCCACTTCTTTGATTTTACATTGGAAAATCCTTTGGCAATGATCTATTAAGATTTGGAACAAAACCTCACAAAATATTGCAAATGAATATCTGAATCCTTTCAAGTCAAGTATATTTGTATTCAAATTCAATTCAATTAAACGGAAACAGCTGAAATAATTTTCAAAATCTGTCAAAAACTGCTTACAAATTGAAATATATTAGAATTAGCCTGAAAATTAAATAAGCCTATATACAATCTAATAATTTTACTCACCTTTAAAATATTCATTTGGAGTATTTATTTTATAAAATAGACTATTTATTAGAAAATCAGAATTGCTTCTATTGGCTAATTTAAAGTAAGCTAGGCTACATGCTGGCAATGAATGAGTTAAAACTATTTAACGGGTCCGTCAAACTATATTTACCATTGATCGAATGACAGGCACTCTGAAAGTTACACGAGGGACTTTGCAGTCAGATGTCAACATTCAATTCATTTATGACCATTGGCCAGACATTTACATCATATTTGGCAGTTCTTTCAAGATGATAATCTTAACATGTATCTTAAATTCATCTGTTCTGCCGAGAATTACCATCCTGTCGCAGGAGCGCGCATCCCCCTAAACTCACACCCACTGTAAAAGCAGATTGAGAATAGCAGGCAGGAAGGTTTTAAATATTTTGGGACCCACCGATTAGGTCCAGCCTACTACTCACGATGACCTCATTAATTTTAACAAACCCCAGTATGACGATGTAAAAAACACATTTGAGCACAGTTTGGTGACATTTGCTTATAGATAAATATTGCCAAAATGGCAGCTCTCATAGAAACTGTTCTCACTAATACCATTCTAAAATAAACATGATTCATTCTGATTGATGATACCAAATTTGGTATATTTTTACACAACATTTAGATTTGAAAAGTCTGTACTACTTTTTTTGTGCTATATAAATAATATTTTGGTAGTGTTTTGCAATGTTTATTTCAAAAGAAAATTTTGGCGAGGTTCAAAAATATACAAAATATTTTTGTCTTTTGTCCCTAATATTTCAGGCAGGGTCAAAAGCTACAATGGTGCTGACACCAGAAAGCCATTCTATGACATCTTACCTTTACAGGCGTACCAAAAAGGTTTCTTCTTAAATCTAATGGCTGTGAGGCTTTACCAGTGAAGTGATTTTGGCTTGTGTTTTTGTCCAGAACAGAAATTTTATTTTTACCCCCTTAGGGATGTAAGAGGTTAATGTTTTCATATTTCTTATACAAGGATGCCTTAAAATTGACAGTTTTAATTGACAGATAAATTCAAATGAATAGGATTTTTACTTGGATTGAAACTCTTTTCAGTCAATTTGCTACAGTCAGTGTGCGATGAATAAATTCTCTACTGAGTTGATGGCGTTTCTCGATTTAGCTATCAGCACCATTCTAGATAATTTCTGACAATTTATTTGTTAAACGTAGAACCTGGAACCTGCGGAAGATTCCTCCTTCTCTCTATTTTCACATTTATTGTCCCAGATTTATGAAATTCACATTACAATCACAGAGAACATGAATGATTATGTGGAGAAACTTGCATAATTGTTAACACATTATTTCTCAAACTAAGCAGGGGAGGGAGATCTCAGCAACTTAGAACCTGGAACCTGTGGAGGATTCCCTCCCCTCCTTATTCTCACGTTCACTCAAGTCGCGTTGTCTTTGCCGCTTGGCCGTGATGGTGTTCAGATGGTGTTCTGGCTGTGCGCTACTCCTAAAAACACAGCCGGCGAAATGTTGAAAGGGCAATATTATTGCCATTCCTGTTAATATATAATAGAAATGTACACATTCAGTGGTAAAATGCCACAGGAGATGATATCAGATGATGGTCATTTATAAAGGGGGGTGATTTTTTAGGACGCCATCCCCCTCATCCCCCATTCAACTCGAGTACTGTAGGAGACTGTACAGTCCACACTGCACTGGATAGCATCAACAACACCACTCAAATCTGGTTTGGATCTTCTCTCTATGGGATGGACCACTTTTTTGTCTGAGTGTTTTGGGTTGAAAATTTACAGTTACATTATGTATGTTTAAATACATAAATCTGTTTAGGTAAAAGAAAATCATCCAGGGTTTCTCAGAAAGTCTTGACACAGAAATAATTACATGTTGACGTCTCAGTTTTCTCCTCTGGGTTAGAAGCAAGAAGAATAATCCTGAAATTACACTAGCATACTCCTCATGATTCAAATGGTCAAACACATAACCCATAGACATCAACAAAACTCAGCAACCCAAGAAAACGATAGCTTGGTCAAAAGCTAACTTGGAAAGTGTTTAGGAGGATGGACCTCTACGTTGCTTAAATACATCAGGGCTCCAGCTAGTGTGAGCATAAAGTATATAATAGTTAAAGCCGACAAAACTGAGAAAGACACCTGGATATGCATAAAAACATCTTCAAAAAAACTGAACAAAAATGTGGTTCCCTCTGATTTGAGCTTGTTTTGCTGCTGCCATTATCTAAATGATTGAGAATTTACACAGGTGTTCTGCAAATGTTTTTATCTGAATTTATAGCAGCTAAGGATTTCAGCGCTTTTACTGTTTTTCTTGGAGTTTGTTCCAGTTTAGTGCAGAAGAAGAACTAAAAGCTGCTTATTCATGTTTGGTTCTTGTTCTAATCCAGTAGACCTGAGAGGTCAGGCCGTTGATACACTGGCAGCAAATCTGTAATGTATTTTAGAGCTAAACCATTCAGTGATTTCTAGATTGATTTCTAGTGATTTCTAGGGTTTTAAAGATTTTCTCTGAGATGCAGTGAGCAAGAGGAAAGACTTTAGAACTGGGGTGATGTGCTCTACCCTCTTGGTTCTAGTGAGGATGCAGGCAGCAGCATTCTGGATGAGCTGTAGCTGCCTGATCCAATTTTTAGGGAGACCATTGAAGACACCGCTACAGGGCTCAGTTCTACTAAACGCAAACATTTCTTAGAAAACAGGATTTTCAGAAAACGGTAGCACAGTGTTACAAGTTGGAAACTTTATGGGATTTAGGAAAAAAAGAGAAACTTTTGGTATCTCTTCTGCTTTGCTTAAGTGAATTTTAAAAGATTAATGTTACTTCAGGCTTTTCTTTGGTTAGGGACACACATTTTAAGACCCAAAAGATTACAGGTGACACTTTCTGTCTCCAAAATCTTAAATTTGATGAAAAAAATGACCTTAATGATAATTTTAATGGTTTTTGAAAGAGGCTTTCCTCAATTAAAGGAGGATAAGGTAACATGTAATGTGGTAACATTATCTCCACTGCCAGGCTTCAGAGTGAGATGTTATGCCAGTTCATAAAATTTGAAAATGACCCAATCATTGAGTTTTCCTGTGGGCTTTAAGGCTCAACCACTTTTCCACAGGTAAAAATAATTAAAATGCAAATATACAAAGCCCTAGAAGTTGCAGTGATCAAAAAGAACCGCAGCCAAGCTCAAAAACATCCATAAAGGCGTTCCATCACTTGCTACAACAATCAATTAAAATGCAGTATGCAAAGAATGTGTGAGTGCATGTACTGAACACAGTGAGGTATGAATCAGCGAATGCCCGTGGACATTGTCATACAGACATATTAGCAGCAGAACTGGATTCCTTAGTGTTTTATGTGTATAATTTCCCCTTGATAGTGGTAGTTATGATGTTTGGTATGTGTGAGAAGGGGAAAGCAGGAGGGAATGAGAGGTGATGTGGAAGGATAAGGGAGGGTGAGACAAGAGAGCTGCCCCCAGTAATGAGGCCCTTTTATGGGCTTTAATTTGTCCCGCTCCCCTGGGAGACTGATGGATGGCTCTCTTTATGCTCACTCTCCTTCTTTCCCCCATCTGTGATCCAGAGGATTTATTTATACCCTGATATTACCCTCTAACAAGTGCTGGTTCTTATATTATTGACTCTGATCTCCAAGATAGATAGATAGATAGATAGACAGATATGTATTAGATAGATAGATAGATAGATAGATAGATAGATAGATAGATAGATAGATAGACAGATAGATAGATAGATAGATAGATAGATAGATAGATAGATAGATAGATAGATAGATAGATAGATAGATAGATAGATAGATAGATGAAAAAGAACTTAGATATACAAGCGCTTAGGTTAAAGGCTGCACTGAACAATGAAAATGAATAAATGTTTAATGAATGTTTAAAAAAAACTGAAACAGGGTTGGACTAAAATGATGGTTCGCTTAACTTAATAATTTGTTGCCCTGCCTTTAGAGTCATTCACTGCAATCAATTGGATCCTGTAACTGTCAGTCAGACCTCTGCTCCTCCCAGCAGGTATTCAGATCCACTCAGCACACTGCTCCAGGTGTCTTAGGTTTGAAGGCTGCCAATTACTAGATTAACTGATTGTTGCTTTGGTCTATTATTCCATCTTTTCTAGGGGTGCCATCATTTTAGTCCAGGCCTGTAGTAAGATTTTTCTTTTTTCTATTATTCTGTTTATGTATGTTTAAAAAGCAACATTTTCATAGACTCTCTATACTTTTGTCAGATTCATTTTCTGTGAGCATTGTGGGGTTTTATTTCATTAAAGAGGGACCCAACTTTTTTTTTTTCATGAGTGAATATGTATCTATCGAAGAGAAGAATAAAGAATATCCTAATGAAGAACAAATATGAAGAGTTCCTTTATTTTCACATAATGATGGAAATTTGGATGTGACATTAGCACACATGCCAACAGTTATGCAAAATTATTAGAAATGAAAAAAAAGAGAAAAATATCAAACTATTCTAACGTAAAAGAGTAAATAAATGAATATTGCACTGTGGAAAAAAAATAACAGTGAAAGAGACTCCAGCCTATTTATATAACACGTGATACTATGATATGAAAAATGTAACAGCATCATGGAGTATCTTAGGTATGAGGAAGTTAGCTTAGCAAGTTAATGATTAGGATTAGAACCTGTGCAAACATTGATGTAAACAGTTATGGAGTCTGCTGTGACTAGCAGACATTATAAAGTCTGATACAAAAAAAAACACGTAGAGGCGTTCCTTTGAGCATCTGGGATCTAGCAGTCTGTCATTGACAGAACTTCTCATCACTCAACAGCTCCATGCAGGAGTTGGGACACATTGTGACGCAATGGTATTTGTGATGACAATAAATGCATTTTATAGTAACAACTATTTAGATGTCTTATTATATTGACTTAGTACCATATATACTATAAGATAATACCCTTCACCAGAGCCCTCTTAGATTTTTACTGGGCAAAGTTTGGACAGAGGGCACAAAGAGGATAGGGCTAAATATGCCTCTGGAGTGTAGGTCTTCAACAGGGGGTGGACCCCTAGGGGTCAAGGAGGTACTGCATGGGATGCGAAAGTTTTTGGTTGATAACACTCTTTTTTTAATATTCCCCACTGCAATTTTTCCACTAATTGAAAAGTCTTTAAATACACATAAACATGAATTAAACACACTGTAGTAAACAGATAAATGGAGGCAGAGAGATACATGTTTCAGTCATCAATGCACACATTCAGCGACACTGAGGAGCTTTTTCAAGCTGGACTTACCGTTTCATTCACAACACCTGTCCCATCAACCCAGGAATCACAATCAGAGATACTTTAATAATCCCAGGGAGAAATTACTTTCATTACATTACTCCATCTGTAATAGAGTGACTTAAAGGACCAGTTTGATATAACACAATTTCATTCAATATATATAATTAGGGGTCCCAGCTCCATCTCGCCATCAGTTTGGGGTCCTTGTCCTGGAAAGCGTTGAAGACCCCTGCTCTGGGAGAATTGGGACACACTACACACTCATACCCATCAGTGGGAATTTAAGTACATAAGGGCAGTGATGGGAGTACTAAGCTAGGGTCCAAGGCTGAGGCTCATGCACCTGCAGGTTTAGATCAAAGATACTGCCTCAGATACTATCAGTAAGTAAATTATAAATACCAACAGGCAAATAATGTCATTCTTTGTATTTATAAACCCACCAGGGCATTATTTTAAGAAGTCTGTTTTGATCAGAGTGTATAATATTTATTCCATTTGACAATCATGCACTAGTTTGTGTCTAACTGAAATATTACATTTCTCTAAAATCCACTAAAAACAGCTCAAGAGGTTGAAATACCTTTGAAAAACTGTAAAAATCTGTTATTTTCTTCGATTAGTTTAGTTTAGCTTTGAACAAAAGAAGAGGAGGAAGAGAAAAACATATTTTTGTCTCTGAGCAGTTGGTTTTAAATTCTCAGCCTGACTCTGGAGAAATGAAACGAGGGAAAACAAAACAAAACTTTTTTACCTCTTGGCAGTTTTTGGCAAATGATAAAAAAGTGACCAGTAGGACGAGGCAGATTTCGGTTGACAGTCATGCAGGGATGAAAATAACAGGCTGCATACGTTTACTTTGGCTGTTTCAAAGGTTTGGGGCAACATGCTGGCAGAGCTGCCGATGCCCATGTTCATGCATTCATCCACAGCGCTGAGGCCTGTCACCGAGGCAGACTTCAAAGGACATTCACCAACCCACAACTGCTTTGGCAAACAATACAAAATAAATATTTCCAAAAGTATTGATCATACAAAGGTTTTCTAATATCACTCATCTCCTATAATGTATTCAAATGGTAGATTCTATCCATATTTATTTGCTTCTTGTTTACATTCTGGTAATATTTTACTGTAGCCCTCACTTAAGCTATGTTTGTAAATCAGTGAATTTTGGGTTCTTTGCTTCAGTATACCTTCTTACTATTTAATTTAAATCTCTCTTTGATACTTTTGGATCAAACAGCATTAGACAATAGTAAAAGAAATTACACGACACAACATGTAAAGTAAACCAATATAACAAATGGAATGAAAGCAAAGTCCTTCAGCTAAGAACAAAGTGTAATATTTTGAAATACCTGGGGCCATGGATGTCTCCTCATCTGATGCAATGATGTGATGATGTGGCAGACTGGAGTTGTATAAAATGTTTCTCTAACTGTGATTCAGGGCTGCTATACGAGATGTGAGCACAGTTGGTAAGCAGCTACCTTCTGTAACCCTAAGCAACTTCTCTAATCTGAGTCAGATTACAATTTCTATCAAAATCTGTTGTCATATCTCATAGTTATTTAATAACTATTTGTTGTGAAGTGTTATTTAAAGAGTTTGTCCCAAGTGATCTCTTTTAAGGAAAAAGTACTACTGTGGGAAAGCTTCAAGGTGGAGACACAGAGCTTTCCTTTTATTACTGTAGAATATTTTTGTGCAACTAACAGATTCTTTATTACAGTAACTTTCCACATTAGAACAGTTATCCTGTGACCATAAAACAATATAAAAACAAGCACTTCTGATGCCGGTGAAACAGATCCATCTAGCCAAACTGCTCTCACAAGGTGGCTGGTGAAGGGGAACCAGCACTATGTCACAGATCTGTTACATTTTTTTTTTTAAATATACTAACACATAAGAGTGAAAAAAGAAAAAAAACATAGTATTTTAATGATGTTATGAATGTGGTTTACTGTAGCTCCTCTGTCAAAGTTCAAAATAAATATTTTGCTTGTTTTTGGCAAACGTGCCACCTCAAGCAACGATAACAGCTGACCACAGAGTATGGCAGGTAGTTTTAACATTTAATAGCTGGACTGAATATGTATTTTAGATCTCTTAAAAAAATACTCTACAGTCAAAAATGAACATTCCAGCTATCTGAATAACATTAATCTTCTCTAAAGTAAACATTTCAGATATTTTAAATGTAATTTTTAGAAGAATAAATCATGTCACTTTTCCATTCATGTTTCCAAATATCTAAAATAAGGTTCCTCTTATTTAGAATAAAAATTTATATACAGATGAATTCTTCATTCCAAGAATTAACTCCAGTTTCAGATAATAAAATTATAATTTATAATTGAACTCTGTTGATCTCCCACTGGAGAAATGTACCTCTGCATTCAATCCATCCTCTTGGGGAGCAGTGGGCTGCCATTGTGTGGCGCCCTGGGGAGCAGTGTGGGGTTAAGGGTCTTGCTCAGGGACCCAGATTGCAGGCTGTGGGGATCAAACTGGGAACTTGCAACCTTCTCAGAGCACCAGCGCACTGCTCTAACCACTCACCGCTCAATCTAAATCTAGATTGACTTAATAACATTTTATATAATTTGAGAT
The DNA here is from genome assembly GCA_018398635.1 of Cyprinodon brontotheroides. Taxonomy (NCBI): domain Eukaryota; kingdom Metazoa; phylum Chordata; class Actinopteri; order Cyprinodontiformes; family Cyprinodontidae; genus Cyprinodon; species Cyprinodon brontotheroides. The sequence continues at coordinate 45,978,074 of JAGKQL010000001.1, read as the reverse complement.
GTCAATAATAAAATGAGTAAGTAAGAACATTTTATGTTGATGATTATTTTATCCTGTTTGTCTTATATCTTACACATTAGCTTCCTTAAGATGAAATGTCTGCATGTTTGGGTTTTATTTATTTCTTGACTCATACTCTTAATAATAAAAACTTGTTGAAAATTGAACAGAAACACTTGTGTCCTTTCTGAGCATCACATGCCCTCTCTATCTCGGACATGTGAAGATGGGTTACATCCCTGCATATACTCAGGAATGAGTTGGACATGCAGATTGTCAGATCACACCTCCACTCTCGGCGCACTCAGCTCAGGGCCTCGCCAGCTTACATAATCCTCCGATCTGTGTTGTGCTGGAGCAGGGCCAGCGATGGGTTGACAAACACACGGAGCTGGAAATGAGACGGCTGCACTCTGTTCCAGGACTCAGAGAGTGGTGACGACTTCTACAAAAAAACTTCCAAAGCACCATTTAAGGTCAGAAGTTTACACAAAGCAGCTTTAAAATTCAGTTTTTAATTACTGTTAATAGAGTTAATAACACCTCCTCTGTCTCAACTCCTTTATTAAAGCATATGTTTTTGTTTCAAAACACAAATCAGGGAGATCTTTTAGTTTCTTTCCCGGTCACTCACACATCACTCTCCAACCATCCGCTGACCCTCCAGCCGTCTGTCTGCTGAGGAGGAAGGCCCTCTCGCAGTGTCCCCATTGGCAGTTTTTCAGCTTCATGGTGTCCCGTTGCTGAGCTTGGATCTGCTACAAAAAGCCATCTGCCCACTGTGATCGCCCACCTAAGTGTCTTAATTAGGCCTCATTGGCTTTGTTCTATGAGCTCCAGTGTTTATGGAATCAGAAACAAAAGAAAAGGCAGCAGAGCTAATTGAGCTAACAGTTGTTTTTAGCTCTGACCGTTACCTGATCAAACATGATTCTTCTTCTCAAAAGGAGGATTTAATCATAGTTGTGGCCTTTTCTTTACCAGGAACTCCATGGCTTCTCTATCTGCTGGTCCAGAGCGATGCTGTTCTGTTTAGCATACAGTGCAGTGCTGCTACTCACTTCTAGAAGCAGTAAATCTGGAAGTTTACTGTCTATCACCCCTAGTGGCTAAATGTTACACAGTATTTCACATCTACCATAGATAAGAGCAAACACAAGGTGTTTTTTCTTGTTTAACCTTTGATCATTCACATTCATTATATGGTGCTGAATAAACACACGTCTCTACTTTTAACTAAAGTACAATTGTCCAGTTAAATCCGTACATACTTGGTTTTGCAAACTCGAGATGTTTTCTTTCCTAACGCACAGAAGATTTTGTTTTAATTTTGATGATTTACCGGCAACAAATGAAAATCTCAAATTCATCATATCAGAAAATTAGAATATTACTGAAGACCAGCAAAGCAAAGGATTTATAGAAATGTTGGCCAACTGAAAGTATGAACATGAAAAGGAAGTATGAGCATGTACAGCACTCAGTATTTGGTTGGGCCTCCTTTGGCCCTGTATTACTGCAGCTTAATCTTGTGGCATGGAGTCGATCAGTCTGTGGCTGCTCGGGTGTTGCCGATAGCCCAGGTTGCTCTAATAGTGGCATTTAGCTCTTCTGAATTGTTGGGTCTGGTGGCAGTGCATCTTCTTCTTCACAATACCCCATAGATTTTCTATGGGGTTAAGGTCAGAGAGAGTTTGCTGGCCAATTAAGAACAGGGATACCATGGTCCTTCAACCAGGTACTGGTAGCTTTGACACTGTATGGTATCCCTGTTGGAAAATGAAATCTGCATCTCAAAAAGTTGGTCAGCTGCAGGAAGCATGGGGGGTGCTCTAAAACTTCCTGGTATGTGGCTCGCGTTGACCTGGACCTCCAGAGAAAACGCACAATGCGGACTAACACCAGCGGGCCGACGCTTTGGCACCCCCCAAACCATCACTGACTGTGGAAACTTTACACTGGACTTCAAGCAACGTGGATGAAGTGCCTCTCTTCTTTTTCACCTCCAGACTCTGGGACCTTGATTTCCAAAGGAAAATGCAAAATTTACTTTAAAAATCAAGAGAACATGACTTTGGACCCACTCACCAGCAGTCAGATTACTGTTTTTCTCTCTTTAGCCAAAACAAGGCAGCTTCTGAAAAGCTGTCTGTGGTTCAAAAGTGAAACTGACTACAAGAGATCACACGACAGCAGAAAGCCCATGTCTTTCATCTACGTCTGTGTTGTGGTGGTTTCTTGAAGCACTCACTCCAGCTACAGAATCCACTCTTTGTGAATCTCCCCACATTTTTGAATGGGTTTTGTTTCACAATCCTCTCCAGACGACTCCGGTTATCTCTCTCTTGCTTGTACACTTTTTAGAATACATCTTTTCCTTCCCTTAAGCCCCTCTCTATTAATGTGCTTTGGACTGCTGAGCTCTGTGAACAGCCAACCTCTTTAAGCTTGATGGGCCTTTTATTGTCTTGCCCTCACTTGTGCAAGGTGTAATGCGATGGTAGATCTTTTGGACAACTGTCCAAGTCAGCAGTCTTCCCCATGATTGTGTAGCCTATAGAACTAGACTGAAAAGACCATTTAAAAGGGAGGCTTTTGCAGGTGGTTTGAGTTAATTAGCTGATTGGGAGTGAGTGTGGCACCAGGGGGCCATCAATTTTGAACCTTTTTCACAATATTCTAATTTTCTGATATATGATGAATTTGAGATTTTTCATTTGTTGTCATTTTGTAATCATCAAAAATTAAACAAAATAAACATCTGACAAAAATATATGTGAGTTTGTGGCATATGTAATGTATGAATACCATGTATACAAGTTTCACTTTTTAAATGGAATTACTGAAATCAATCTACTTTTTTCATGATATTCTAATATACTTGAGAGAAACACCTGTATATATATATATATATATATATATACTTTTCAACTCTACATTGTTGAGAAGTAATTAACATTTGACCAAGAACATGTGTGAAGTGGATTTTTTGAGAGGATTAGGATCTTTATCACTTAAACTTCACTTTCTCATTGCAAAAAGTGTCCATCTAACCAAGTTTCATAATTATATCCAACCAAAAAGATGTTGTTTTCAGATTGAAATACTGAGTATAGGGAGATTCTGTTACATTATTGATCTTTAAAATAGGTGCAATAATCTAGTGCAGTAAGAAAGCTGTACTCCGTAAGACTTCTGGAAATCATGATTAATAATTTAAAACAAGGTATAATTGTACCCTAGCTGATACCTGGAATTGGATCGGAACATTGACTCATCTTTGACTCACTGATAATCATGTAAAACTGAAAACCTCTCTCTTCTTTGGCTTTTTGCTGACCATCACCCAAAAAGCAAACCGCAAAAACGGAATTCTAAGTAAGTCAATTTTTCATGAAATAAATTTATTTTCCTTTATTTTGAGCAGGTAAGACACTTTGTCAATAGTATAAGATTGCTTGTTTAAATAAGAAAGAAAAAAAATATTGTAACTTTTCCGAGCATTATCTCTACTTAAGGGCAACAATAGTATTTCCATTTGCAGATCATCTTACCTTATCTGCTCAAATGATGTTCAAATAGACCTTACTTAGTTCTAGATCAGGTTTTATCACAAATCCCTTTGACTCCAAAGCGTTGAGCATTTTTGTAGAGCAGGTAAAAAAGATTTTCGAATACTTAATTATTTATTAATTAGATATTATGAATTTAAAATAAAATAATGCAGTAGTTTCTTAGTTTAAATGTAAATCATCTCATTCCCTTGGCAAATTGTTTTGCCTACCTGCTCAAAAATGTAACATTTTTCAATAAAAAGTTAGATTACACTTTTTGCTTTAAAGGTCACAATCTCAGGCTGTATTAAAAGAGTGTACAAACGGCTGCCTGTCTTTGTATTTTATGATCAATAAGTTAATGTTGCATCCAGCACTTATTGTTTATAAAGTGCTTTAGAAATAAAGGAGGAATTGAACAGAAAATTAGGTTCCAAGAAATTCATTTGAGGAATATTTTCAAACCGTTCACTTTTTGCAGTGTGAGCAGAATGTAAACACGTCTCTGTTTTTATTACACTAAAAAAAAAGCACAAATGCAGTCAGAAGATGAAGCAGATAAAAAAAGGGAAAAAAATGGAAGATGGAGGACATTTAAAAATGTGTTTTTTGACATTTTACTTGAAAGAAAAATACTTAACTTAAAACGTAAATGAGTGTCAGCAGGGGAGAAGTTGAAATATCTTTATACATATCTGAAAAACTATTAAATATATCATAAACACATTTTTAAATAAACTACCAAAATCTATTTTACATCATTTTACTGCTTGTGATATGCGCGACAAAGTTGAATTGAATCTGATCTAATCTCAGATCTGCAATCAAATATTTAGGGATGGAGGTAAAAAAAATCTTCCTATCATGTAGAAAAGCTTTAAAAGTCAAATGTTACACCACAGATGAACTGGGGTAATTTTTCTGATCTCTCAAGGCCTGATTGATCCTTCATTTGTCACACTCAGATCCAAAAGTACCTCTAACTGCTCTTTTTTTCTGCCCCCCCATCTTTCTTCTCCTCCCAGTCTTTGTCTCCGCATTCATTACGACTATGTGACAGGTTCCAGACGGATCGAGAGAGGAAAACAATGTGTTGTGACCCTCAGTACCGCCCTCCAGCTCAGCGCCTGGCTTCAACTCCTACTCCCAGCAGGCCGGGAGGAGAGGAGAGGGGTGGGGAGGGAGGCCAGACCACCCCCTCCACCATCACTACCACCAGAATCAATTGCTCTTCGACACCATACAAACGATCCACTGTAGTCCATGCATCACAACACTGGGCACCACCAACAATGACCGGCCATGTGGCTGAGATGAGAGAGGGAGCAAAGAACAAGATGGAGAGTTGAAGAAATGCAACCGAGGAGAGAAACAGGAACCAAATCAACGATTACTTCAAGGCTTTAGCAGACCCCCTTCATGTACATCATACATTATATGAGGCCACTGCGATCAGTAAAACATTTATACAAAAAATTGTCTTGAAATTTTTAAGATTTTATTTTATTTCTAATTTTTATTCATGCTAAACCTAACCCTCTAAAATCAAGTACATTTCTTAAAGAGATGCATTCGCTCTATGTGTATTTAAATGTCCTTAAAAAAATAAGATGATCTGCCAATAGAATAATGATACCTAACTTTTAAACAAGATGACTGGCTATTATAAACAAAGTAAAATAATACATCTGCTATGTAATTTATGTAGTTAAAAGCCTTCAGCTGATCCAAAATGCTGCAGCTAGAGTTCTGATAAAAATTAAAAAGAGAGATCATATCTCTCCTATCCTGGCTTCTTCATTGGCTTCCTGTTAAATCCAGAATAGAATTTAAAATCCTCCTTCTCACATATAAAGCCTTAAATGGCCAAGCTCCATCTGATATCAGAGATCTGATTGTTCCTTATGTTCCTAACAGAGCACTTCACTCTCAATCTGCAGGTTTACTAGTGGTTCCTAGAATTTCTAAAAGTAGAATGGGAGGCAGATCTTTTTAGTTATCAGGCTCCTCCTGAGGAACCAACTACCAGTTTTAGGCCCGGCCCACCCTACCTAAGTCAAAAGCGAACACGCAAACAGCTGATATTTTCCAAAACTTTTGCCGTAAAGGCGGAGAGGTCGTAAAATAAATGTGAAGCGTCCACATACGAATGCATGAAAACGCTGCAAAATTTATGCCAGGCCTGTAAGTGGCGCTGTGGTGCCAAAGCAAAAATAAGCGGCAGAAATGTTGGGCATGCGCACTAATATTTATACATGGTTGCCCTGCGGGTCGATTTTTGTGGTTAAGTCAAATTCAGGTGCTGAACTATGTGGTCGATATTGCTCTGTTCTTCCTGGAGATATTCCAGAAGAAGAAGATTCTGTTGTAAGCCCGACAGCAGGGTGAGTAGCATTAGCAGCAACGGCGCCCATTGTTGTTGTGTTTGATACTGTGTTGCGCATGCGTGTTTAGAGGCTTAATGCTATGACGCATGCGTAAAAAAAATATGCGGTTAGAGCGTAAAGATGGAAACGCCAAAACGGCGTTTCAAAATATTCCCACTCTGAAGGCTTAATAAAAAAAAAGATTGTTTACAGACCCCCAAACCGCTTCGTGTGGATGAGAGGCTGGTTTGGTGAAAAATTTGTGCGCGTTAGGCCAGGGTTTGGCCGTCGTGGGGACGGGGCCTTAGTCCATGAGGCAGACACCTGTCTACTTTTAAGGCTAGGCTTAAAACTTTCCTTTTGATAAAGCTTATAGTTAGAGTGGCTCAGGTTATCCTGAGCTATCTCTATGCTGCTATAGGCTTAGACTGCTGGAGGACATAGGGACCCCTTTTAATCATTCTGCTTCATTCTCTCTCTATTCTTTCACTCTGCAGAATCTGTAAGATCAATCTCTAACATTATGCTCTCTACTTTTTCTCATAGTAGCTTTGCCTCTGGTCTGTTCCTGTTTGGCTGTGACCCCATTCTGGAGAGAAATATCAGCTGTACTGCTGCCATCAACACCTTTGTTTCTATAGATGTTGGAGATCGGCCTGTTTTCCAGTGTAGTCCTGTTTGTCTGGGTGTAACTGGCTGAATGTGCTCTTCATCCTCTGACAGGTGTGTTCGATCTGAGCTTCGTCTGCCTGGCTGTGTGTTTCCTGCACGGGGCCGCCTTTTACAGCTGCCTTTTGTATCTCTGCTTCTGTCTACTTGAACCCCAGACGGCCTCAGCAGATGGCCGCCATCACTTATCTAGCCTGGTTCTGCTGGAGGTTTCTTCCTGTTCAAAGGGAGTTTTTCCTCTCTACTGTCGCTACAAGCATGCTTAGTGTGAGGGATTGCTGAAGAGTCAATGAGTCTAAGCAATCAACTGGTTTTCCTTAGATAGAAAACTATGAATCAATTTGACTGAATGATCTGGTAAACTGTAGCCTGGGTGCCATTCCGAACTTAGTCCCGCCCCACAAGGTTTGAGTTCGGGAAGTTCGGTCTGGCTCTGCTCCATAGTAGCGCGAGTATGATCGCCCACTCTCTGGCTGGTATCCAATCAAATTGTCAGGGCGGCTTTATACGATGATGGACAGATGATCAACAGTAACGTAATCAACCACGTGACCAATGCGCGCTTGGGTGACAAACAACAATGGCTGCCGCCGGGAGAGTTGAGGTGTGTAGATTCTGCTATTAGGTCTGTTCTAGAAGATATCTCGACAGCAAATTAATTTTAAAAGAGGAACAGAGAAACGCTGATCAAGGCTCATCTTCTTATTCTAGGCGTGAAACTGCACGCTTTGATTTTTGTTGACAACAACTATGCCTCGCTTAACATACGCCACGCACTCTCGTTGCTCTTATTGGTTGTAGGTCTATCCAATTGAGTGCAGAGGCATTTTTTTTCCTGGTTCGCTCAAAACACGCCCCATAATCACAGCTCTATGGAGCAGTATCAGACTCATATTCTGACTAGAATTGAGTAGGAATACTGTACGTCAGGCTATTGTTTCTATGCCCGCATTTCAACTTTGGTCACTTTAGGAGAGCAACCAACCTGAGAAAGCAGAATGCTTGTGATTCGCTGCTTTCAAGATGCCTTGAGATGACATTTGTTGTCAATAGGAGCTATATAAATAAACTGACCTGAAATGAATTGAAAAAAATTATGTCTCTATGCAAAAACTAATTTTAACTTCTGCAGTGAGGCAAGGCATTTTGTTTCACTGCATTCAACTGCATATAATTTGTTATCACCTGACAAATATAGATTTATTTATAAGTGTTAGGTCACTTAGCTTATTTTAAGAGTTGATTTTTTATTTTAAATGTTAAACTTAAACAAAATTAACGCTATTAAAGAAATCTTGTAGTGAAATTCTTTTGCTGAATGAAAAGGTCCTTTCAGTGGTTTTCAATACCTTTCACCCCTTCTTTTGCAGTGTATGTCAGCTGAGCTGTTGCAATCAACACCTTAGATTACAGATGATAGAGTTGGGATTGTTTTTTAGTGCCTAGTCTTGTTTCTCTCCTAGACATAGCTATGGGCTGAGCTTTTAATGTGACTTACTGGATGTGCTTTCTTTCATCCCTTTGACTCGAAAATTGACTCAGAGCTTGTCTGATTAAGTGTCTTTTTTTCAGACAAATTCACCCATGGGGCTAATTTACCGTTAAATTTTTTTACATAGAAATTATTTATGGATCAGTCCTTCTGTGATCCTTTTTTATGTATGTTTCTATCTCCTTGAACCCCAGCCAACCTCAGCAGAAGGCCTCTCACACTGAGCCTCTTTCTGGTTCTGCTGGAGGTTTCTTTCTGCTAAAAGGTAGTTTTCCTCTCCAATCTTGCTGCATGCATGCTTGGTGAGAAGCGTCAATCTAATATCTACCGGTTCTACAGTACCTGCTCATCCAGGCGAAGAGAATCCTGTAAAGTCAATGGCTCGATGCAGTCAGCTGGTTTTCCTATTTGAAAAAATCTGAATAGATGATCTGATTAAATTGTCTCTGAAAAGCGCCTTGAGAAGACATGTGTTGTAAATTATAAATAAAAATTACACAAATTGAATTGAAGAGAATCAAAAGTGCCATACATTTACTGTCTTTGTAAACAAAGTAGATTATGAGTATTTCTTTACCAGAAATCTTTTTGTTGAAATAAAAAAATGTAAAAACCTTGAGCTGAAAAGCCAAATCAAAGTATTTGCTCACCACAACAAAATATAAAAGCTTTAGGAACTTTCACCCACCTACAACTTCAATGTGTAAGTACTAAAAATATACTCTATAATATCAAAGAGTACAAGGAACAGTTTAATTACAAGGCTTAAATTATTATCTCTATATTTAACAGTTATTCTTCAGGTTTATAAAGCAGAAAATACTTTTCTTTTTCTATTTTTCTTTTACAGTATTATTCAAAACAACTGGTTAAGAATCTGTTCAAACAGAGGTGACGGGATGGAGGGACATTTATTTTTATGAATGGCTAGTTTGGTTGAGAATGTTTTTTAATCATTAATGATGTGTGACTCAGGTCATCCTTGTCTCCTGTTAAAACTATTTTGATTTGAAACATGTAGGTGTGTAAATAAAAGAGGCAAAATAGACAATCTGCTGAGGTTTAACTGGCAAAAATGTTGAAGTGTTTGTGTTAAATGTCACAGTTTATCTAGATCTTAGATTTACTGGTTAAAAAAATCACTTAAAACTGCATGAACCAAATAAAACTTTATTCATAGATCTAGTTGACACAAATAAGGCTGTCCCATCACAAACTCATTCAAAGTTCTAATTGTTTTAATTTTGCTTTGCTTCTTTCACTGTGGTTAAGAACTTAGCATGATGTTAAACAGCTGAGATCTTCTGCAGAGGTTAGATTCCAGCCCCACACTGCATAAAGGGATCTACAAATAGGTAAAATGCCCTTAATTTGAGCAGGTAAATAAAATGATCAGCCACTGCAGTATGTTTGCCCTTAAAATAAGGTCATATATCATGCAATTACAATAAGATAGTAGAAGTGTCTTTTCTCTTATTTTGAACTGAAATCATTTTTGCTCAATTGGCAAAATATCTTAGCAACCCACTCAAATAAAGAGAAAATATAGTTATTTCAAGAAGAAAAATGACTTGCTTATATTTCAGTGTTTGCAGTACACTGATTCTCTCCACATCCTGGGTCGTCTCTGGTCAGCCATTGCTATTTTTTTAGTGTCCAGCTCTCCTGGGAGACCTGTGGTCCCCTTTAAACCTCCCTCTTGTCCTAATAAACCCACAGAAACACACACACACACACGCAAAGACACATTCACACACGCAGTATAGGATGGCAAAATTGTGTTAATTTACAGAGCCTGTAGTATTAACCATATTATATCAAATAACTGCCACAGACAATTGGGCAGCCAGCTCTGTGACTTCGTTTTAATTGATTTTCTTACATGCTCTCAGCCGTGGATGATTTGGTTTTCCTCTGACACTATGTTTATTAAAGGCATATTGCATAAAGGAATAAATAGATATTGTTGGCTGGATTTATATGAGCTTTGAGGGAATGCAGAGGTTTGCCCCTTGTTTTAATATGAGCCAGGCTCTCAGTGCTTAGTTTGATTAAAGTCAATATATTTGTTTAACCTTTGGGCAAAAAAGGATACCTTGCAGTGTGTACATGTTTGTGTGTGTGTGATGTTAGCATTCAGTTCAATGGTGTGTTTGTTCAGGAATATATAAGGCAAGGCGCTCCGTTTACAGTAATATCTACCTGTCACGGTAATAACACTCAGCTGCTTAGAAGCGCTGACTTCACTTTAATGTGCGGAGCAGTGCCACGCACCTCCGCTTTGCCAGAAACACACTTTAGTCTCTGTGTTTTCTTCAAGTGGAATCGCTCTGAGGAGACCCCAGGACCATTTCATCTTGAACATCCTTTACCAGCTGTCTCAGTCTTAAAGGCATGCTGTTCAGCCAACAAAAAAATCCCACTAATCATCTTTTTGTGTTTCAGGGCACAATATGCTGAAACAGGCAGGGTGCAAACACAGAAACGCATGTGTGTGTATCAACGCACATAAACACACATATGCAGACACTGCCAGCCTGCTGCTAGCTTGTCCCCATGCCCTGGGGGAGAAAAGGGAAAGAAGGGGGGGTGGTATAATCACTTGTTAGAGGTCTGGCCACGTCCCCAGCTCGCTCCTCTCAGGACACATCCCCCAACACTTCTGACCATTCACTAATCTGTCCCTTATTTATATCTTTCTATTTTCTCCTCCACTCCTTCCTGTCTGTTCTTTGGTCTTTAAAGGTCCGATATCCTGTTTATTTATTCCATCAAAAGTCCAATTCTTGCACATATATGATGATAGATTTCTTTTTGCACTACAACATTTTTTCATGAAATATGACTTATTTTCTGGTGTTGCGTTTTAAGCCATTGAAATCAACGGGGTAAGCTATATGTAGCTACTTGCCAGTGATTTACTTTAACTATTTTTATTAAACATATTCTTATTGTGAGCATCAACAAGCCCATATAAAGAGCGTAAAATTCATCTGCACCCCCCAAAATATAAGCATTTAGCTAAGACAGCTAAAAATTAGCATTGAGCTTGACCTGCACCAAGTCTGATTAGCTTAGTTGTGTTTCCTGTCCATCAGTTTCCTTCACAGACGGAACTGAATTCTGTTTAAGGGCTAAGCGCTTTGTGAAACTAGTTTGGTTCTGGCTCAGATTCTCAAAACTGTCCAGACGAAAGTGTAGATAACAAAGTAACACTGAATGTGTTGGTTCAAAACGTTCACATACTCACATTGACAAGTTACTAAACATGGTTATTGAAAAAAAAAATAATTAAATGGTCACAGACGTAACTTAAATTTCTCAAAAGTAATGATAGATATAAATTCTATGAAAATGCACAAATGAAAGTGAAACACAGTTTTTCAGTCATGCCTCATCAGAATAATAAAAAAAAAAAACTCATGAAACAGGCCGGAAATAAATGATGTTACATCTAGAAAAGGCTGGAAATAATGCTACCAAAGGGACATGTTAAATCAAGTTGTGTCCACTAATTAGTATCACAGGTGTTTACAATCTTGTAATCAGTCCATGGGCCTACATATGGGGCAACAGGTGCTCACTGTGCTGTTTGGTGACATGATGTTTACCACACTCAACATGGACCAGAGGAAGCAAATCAAACAATTGTCTCAGGAGATTACAAAGAAATTTGTAGAGAAGTATGTTTAATGGTAAAGGCTATTAGACCATCTCCAAGCAGTTTGATGTTCCTGTGACACAATTGCACACATTCAGAAAATTAAGATAGCTAACCACCCTTGACATGGCTGCAGGAGGAGAAATTAGAGAGAAAGATGTTAAGAATGGTAACAAAAAAACCAGAAGAGATTCTAGAGCAGGGGTGCTCAAGTCCAGTCCTCAAGAGCTACCATCCTGTAACTTTTAGATGCATCTCTTCTCTAACACACCTGAATTGAACTGCTCAATCCATCATTTAGCCCAGCAGAGGAAAGGTAACAAGCCACTCATTTGATTCAGGTGTGTTAAAAGTGGGGTGCATCAAAAAGTTGCAGGATAGTAGCTCTTGAGGACTGGACTTGAGCACCCCTGTTCTAGAGATTCAAAAATGAACTTGAAGCTTAATAAACATTAGATCACACCATCCATCATTGTTCAAGCCAAACATAATGGAAGACAAACCAGGAGGACTGCGTTTTTTTTGTTGTTGTTGTTGTTCTTGTTTTTTTTTGCCAAACTACATGTTGACAAGACACAAAGCTTCTGGGAGAATGTCCTATGGACAGGTGAGATAAAAAAGTAACAGTCAAGGCATATCAGCTCTATATTAATTCATTCATTCCTTATTATGTCAAGGCTCAGAACAGAGGACCCAGTTTTCAAAGCACACAGAATTTTTCAACAACGTTTATTAAGTAAGCGGATCTGCAGTGAACAGTGAGGACGTCTAAGGCAGGAACCTCTGCAGGGAGAGAGCAAAGGTTAGTGACCATGTCTATCTGGTGGAGGATTATAAAGAATGTTTGAGTCACTAACCTGTTCTTAAAGTTCAGTGCGTGTCCAGAGGATGACAATGATTTCAGCTGGTCAACTGCCGACAAGATGTGGCGAACACTGCCCAGAGAATCCCAGATGTTGAAACCCTGGAGGCTGGAGAACAGCCAGGAGATCAGAACCGAGCAGATTAAGGAGGGCAGGATAATTCAGAGGGCAAAGCCAAAGCCAGCGTCGAGGGTGTGCTCAGAAGTCCTGGCGAGGAGATCAGAGATCCGAAGAGGTACCGCAGGGAAATCCAGGACGGTGTCAGGAATCAGTTCCAGGTTAGATAAACAGGCAGAATCCAGCAGGATTCCAAAGACAGGTCAGGAAAACAGATCAGAACGGGAAAAAGCAGGCTCAGAGGTCCAGTGACAGATAGGTCAGGATCAGGCAATCAGAAACAACTAGATATGCTTGAAAACTATCACCAATGGCTTGAATAATCTGGCACTGATGACTGGTAGAGGCAGGTTAAATGAGAAACTGCGTGGAGCCAGGCAAGTGAACAAAGTGAGTAATCAAGCCACTCATCAGCGCCCATATCAAGGCCTATTGCTCAAATTCTCTGATCTGGTTGATTTCAAACCTCACCATAATGTATAAAGTTAGAGATAAACAGCTACCAGATAGCATATAAAAACTTTTTTGTTGAGAGAGGGAGGTACAGTTAGAGGTACTGAGTATAAATTTTAAAATCTTTTGTGCCCAAAGAAATATGAAAAGAATGTGCATTTCAATAAATGGTGCGAAAGTCTGGAACAATTTCAGTGTTGAATTAAAGCAATATAAAATCATGACACTGTTTAAGAAAAGGCTTAAACTGGTATTCTTAAAAAGATGAAATTGAAACAGGGTGGTGAACATCAATGATTCTCTATTCACTGTAGATGGGTGCATATACTTTGCAATTGTTGTAGTAATATGGGCTTTGGGCAATAATTGTATGATGAATGTGTGTGTAGGCACTGGGAATGTGTATGTATGCATATATGTACATACTAGTTAATTTGCTCACTTAGTAGACTTTTTCATTTTCATAGACAAAGTTCAATAGGAATTGGGAAGACTGTTGATGTTTAGGACTATAAAAAAGGTGAAGGTGTATGGCTGAATAGGTTTCACTTCAAGGTAAAATGGTATTTCTTACAGAACTGTCTAAAATAAAGGTATTTATTCATTCAAGCCAAAAACATTTTTTAGAGATTTAAAGCCTAAAAACTTAATTTCGAATTTTATAGCCCTTTGATTGGTTCAAGCTGTTGCTTTCCTATATATGTCCAATCATATTCTTCTAAAGGGAGTTGTAATTTGAGGTCTTAAATATGCTATTTGTTCAGATGAGTTCTGAAGTAATTCAGTTAACGATACTGCTAGATGTTAAGGGCCCCTTGAATGTCATCTTTTATCTGTCACCTTGCTTTCTGCAAGTTCTAATAAAAAAAAGAAATCAATGTGAAAAATGAATCTTTTAATTTTGTAAAATATTGTGTAGAAATATGCACTCCTCATCTTGCTTTTATAAATAAGTAGGGCTGAAACAATTAATCAGATTAATCATAATCGATTTATTGTTAACAGGAGTGTAGAGACTCTAAAACATGCTTTAGCTTGCATTTAAGTTTAAATTCTGTCAATATACTCTATCCAGAACTCCTCAAGTTTTAGCTTAGGTTTAAATCTGTAAAAAGTCTTCTTTAAGGAACTGGCTATCCGATTATTAATCAATTGATCGAAAAAATAATCGACAGATTAATCGATTTGCTAAATAATCTTCAGCCCTAATATAAAGTATATATTTTTTAGGGTCAGTTTTTTTTTTTTATAACAATTTCTAACTGTTATATTAATTACTTGAGCTCCACCTTTATTGTACTCATCACTTTCAAGAATAACAAAGTAAAGGTTCCTTTCTTTATTTCCTTTCTCTGGTGCTTCATGGGGGAACAGGCCATGCATCATTTTTCCACTGACTGATGTTCTGCTTCATTTTGTCCTTTATGCTTCAGCACCGCCCACTGAGCAGCACTGATTAAAGCCATCACAGGAAATTAAATAGCAAAGGAACAACATGTTTATCACTTTCAGGAATCAGGAAAATGCATCATTGTCTTCAATGCATTTAAATAGTATCTATACCTAAATGTTGTAATGAAATACAGCAATATGTTTGATACAGGCTGAAATGCTGCATGTCTTTAAAATGTCAATGAATTAAAGGCTAAATCCTGGTGAGGTTCAGCCTTACTTGCGTTTTTAGCCTTATTGTCCTTTAATTTTTTTTTAAATAAAATATTTCATAAAATAATTTTATCAGCTTTATTATTTTTTTCACCTCAACTGGTCTCCTATTGCATCCAAATTACCAGATTTATTACTATTTTCTGCTGTTCGCATTACAGGAATGAGTACCACGCAAGAGAAAATGTAAAACTAACAGCGAGTGGATTTACTTTGACCTTAAAGAGACAATATGTAACTTATTTGGCAGTTAATTGGCAAAAATCATGTATTGCAGTTATAAATACATTTTCTTCCAAAGTCTAATTACATTCCAAGCCTTCTTGTACCTTTGAATGAGTTAATAAACACACATGTCCAGGTGCACACACCAGATGGCGCCATTTTAGGTTGTCTCAATGTCTCAGCTGGTAAAACGGGACAAACATGTTAGCCAATGAGTGAAGATGTGCTATTGCTGGAGGCGGAGCACAAAGTTGGGAGATGTAGAGTCCACATGTCATCTCCATGGCTGTTTCAGAATGTCCGCCCTACTCACTATATAGTGATTATGCCATTTTAAATGATTGTCTGAAAGTCTAGTAGATGAAAAAGTATGGGACTCCAAACTTCCCACAATGCACTTTAAAAAGTAGTGATCATCCAGAGTCACTCAACAAGCAGATATATCCCAGATTGCTCTGCAAGAGCTCTCCTTGCAAAGCATCATGGGATTTGTTGTCACAGCAGCAATAGCGGCAACAATAACAAAGATAGTGCAGAGAGAGTCAGAGTCATGTGATCAACAGGAAACGAAAAGTAGTGATCATCAACCTGAACAGCAAGTTAACTGAGTTTACTATGAAGTTCACTATATAGTCCCCGCTCTATATAGTGATTGAGAGATTGAGAGATTTAGGGTTTAGGGCGAAGTCCAGATACTGCGCTTGCCATGTATTTGTTCTACCCAGCCACTGAACCAGGTGAGTCCAATCTGCGCTATTGCATTCAGTCTGCGGATTGCAAAAATCTATAATGAAAACTGTACCATTAGGACACAAAATCTCTCGGTAACCTGTAAAAAGCGCAACGAGTGAAGCCGAAAATAAAACTACTTTCGTATTATTAAATATATTGTTTTAGCAAAGTACTTTGTCCAAGCAAAATGTTTTCCACTTAGTCTCAGCAAAATAGTACATGTCGATGGTGGTGTTTGGTTTGTATAAAACCTGTGTCTGTTCATAGTTTGATAGCCTGTCGAATCTACTTTGGGTTGACTATCCTCCCTCCTTATTGGGAATTTCCAAATATCGAAGGAGGATCTTAAAATTCCTCCAAGGCCATAGAGTTACGATAGCCTCAGGTACCAACAGAAAGAGAAGCTCAGATATTCTCATCATTTTCATCCTGGTATCATGCTGAGAATGTAGCCTGGCACTGGTATGTTCTTACCCAGTGTTCCCTCTCTTAGGCTGTATATCATAAAGAATACATAAACACCTCTCTAGAAAAAAAATCAGTCTCTAAGGCAATATATATACCGGGCCCTGTTCTCTAACTCGGAACAGAGTGGAGGAGCTGAAACAAAGAACTTTCCTTTGACAACAAAAAAAAAGAGTAAAGGAATGAAATTGTTAAAAAAATTTTTAAAGAAGCAATGCTAATAAGTGTAAAAAATATATAAATGTTCACCGGTTATATATACATATGTGCTGAGAGGCGCCCTACTAAATGTCGTAATATGGGGAACAAATGGCATGGAATTGAGCGGTTGTGGACCCGATCTCTCGCCATTAGATGTTCAGTGGAAGCCGTCAACAGAAGGCGCGTTTGCCTGCCAAGCTCCCTTTCTGACTGAGCTCTCTGCCTGCAGCACGCCCCGAGCTCCTCTTTGACTCAAAGGGCTCATTTCACTTCTTTTAGCCTCATTCGCATGTGCTGCTACACAGAAACCCAGCTTGCTCACAGGCTCTCTTGTGTGTTCCTGTGTGTTGGAATGGTTGTGCATTTCTGACATTTTTTGTTCATGTGTTTGCGAATATCAGTTTCTTTTTTTTGCATTTGCATTTACACAAGCATTTGAAAAAAAAAATGTCTGGGAAAAAAAAAAAAAAAACACTGATGCAAGGACCCTAAACACTATGTTGACTGACACATATCAGCACTGAGATGAGGTGAAGACTGGATAGCTGCTATATCAACATAAGTTTTAAAGTGTATAAGCATCAGGAGAAACTGAAGAACTGTATAAGGAGAAATCTAATGTGATATATATATATACACATATATATAGTATATGTGTCTGTTACAGAAAAAATAAGAGTATTATTTTAGATGGACCAAGTCTCACAAAACAAAAAGTGAATGAAGTTGTCTTTATGAGAAAGACCTGTCAAAGCTAAGTGTGAAATATATTTAGAATATTTATTGTAGACCTAACTTGTGTAAATGCTTTACTAATTTTGAACTTTTACTTACTGGAGCATTTTTATTTATATTCTTTTTTATGCTGCTTCACTTAAGGAACCTAAACGTTACCTCAGTTTTTGGCAGGCTATTTATTTCAGTTGCTATTGCAAACTTACTTTATGCAGTACTGTCCAAAACTGCTAATTATATAACGAGGGGGTAGTCCAGTGACAATTGACAAAAGCGTTTGCTGACAGTATTTGTATCTGTCTGTTACAGGCAAGAAAACAGTATTATTCCATGCAAACTATAAAAAGAGATTATGTTTCCAATGAGCATCACGTTTTGTGTGAATCTATATTAGGGTTCCGAGTTCCAATTTGTTTTAATACTGAGGAGTTTTTGGGGTTTTTTCTATTCATTTTCTATTTTAAAAGTAATTACACATTCATTAAAAAAATATAATGTAAAAAAGACTTGCAAAGAATGGGTAGTTTGGTAAATAATTGTCAAAGCACACATTGATATCTCTTATACTTTGTGTTTATAGCTAAGGCAAGCAAATATCCATTGATCCATCCATCTAATTCCAATTATTCCATCAGGGTCTGGGTGGGGCCGATGCCTATCGTCAGCAGTCTATGGGCGAGAGGTTGGGTACAACCTGGACAGGTCACCAGTCTGACACAGGCCAAGTTATTACAGTCCTAAAACAGGTAATCGCTATCGCTATCATAGCAACTTTGTCGCTATATTAGGTGACTTTTCACCACACAAGACTAGATGCGTCAAACAACTATTGACACATCTAGCAATTCTTTTGTTTGTTGTTGAAAGCTGTCTTCCCTTCCTTTTCTTCTTTATTAAGTCACACACATTCAAACTTTCCCGTGGATCCCATCCTGTTTTACAAAAAGGCATGTAAAGTTAATGTAAAGATGTTTTTTAATTAATGTTTTCTGTTTTGATCATTGTCCATCATTTTAATACAGATTAGCAAGTAGTAAACTAAGTAAACTTGTTGCCACTTTTATCCTGTCCTGACCACACTCCCATTAAAGTCCAAACTTTTACTGTATCCCCCCACAAAAGCTTTTTTACATACTCTACGAGAAGTTAGAAGATTTCTGTTGTTAGTTTCTTCTTACAGACCCATTTTGTGGGTTCTTGCTGGTGAACAGTTGGGACTGTTACCCATACTACTATGTATGGTTTGAGAGTTCTAATGTTAATGGTTTTCCCACTTTTTCTCCGTTTGCTCTGTAGGCGACTATCATCCAAAAAATAGTCACTGAGAATAGTCACTCTGTTCGACGCGCTGAATCCAAGGAGGAAAAATAAAGCTTTTCTGCAGTTAGGGATTTTTATTGTACTCTTTTTCTGTGAGGCATTGTACAACAGGTAGATTTGCAGACTTATTTGCTTTAAACTTGCGGTCAACAGAAATATTGGCACCCTGCCTTAGCCTCTCTCTGAATCAAACAAACAAACAGCCTCAGAGCAGATCCAGTTGATATTAATTAGACAATCACTCAGCTCCAGACACATGCCAACAGCCACTTATAGCTCCACCCACACATGCCCATACATACCTTTAACACATGCACCCTACCCTTAGAGACATGACAAAAATGCATCCTTGCCTCTACATGCTCTATGCCGACTTGTTTGCTCCAATTGCCTTGTCACAAATGTTTGCATACCTTAATTAGCTAAAACAGAAAAGAGATTAGTAAACAATCTACTCTTTGTTCATCAGGCATTCTTTAGCAAGGAGAGTCATAACTGGCCATCCTTAAAGTTACCAGAGGGCGCTTCTACACAATTCCATAGCATCCCTATAAAATACATGGATAAAAAAGGGAAGAGCTACCATGCATTCATAAAGAAGTAGTGGGGAGGGAATAGGAAAAACTAAATGGGGGTTTTAACAAATTTCGGGTTTTCATTTTACTTTGACTATAAATCTTAAATGACACAGTTAATAAGGGTAGTATAGGCCTATGGTCTTACATCCTTAATCCTTCAGTGGTATAATACTCTAAGGTTTAATATAGAGAAGGTACCCCATGATTCTTACACTAACACATTTATATAATTTGACACTATTAATATAATGATGTTAACGTAATGACAAATTATATCACTGTTTTAATTGATGTTGCTTAGTTTAATGTCGCAGGCTGCAGCACAAATGTGATTAATTTGCTGATTAGTTTCTTAGCTGATTGATTCACAGCAAACCTGGAAAATAAGCTCTCAGTTAAGAAAGACCACAACAAACTGTCCGCCTTTTCCTGACAGCACAAGCCAAAAAGATTTTAAAAAGTGAAACCATTTTGACTTGCAGTGTAAAGCTCTGAGGCTCACTTTAAATACTGTCCAAAGGAGAACTTATTGTCTTCCCTGGAAGTCTGTTGGATTAAAGGTTAGACATTTTTTACAGCCCTGTTTCACAAAGCAGGTTTACTAAAAAAATCTATGCTTTCTTAAACTAAAATCAAGGAAACTCTGAGGTTCCCCAACCTTTGTTTCCGTAGTAACATTCTCCCTAGAGCTAACCTGACTGGAAGCATGGAAGATAGAGCTTTTTCAAGTCAGGAGACTTGACCAGAGTGCCTTACCCTACATTCAGTCATTCACACACACACTTACGGTGGCATACTACATAGTAGCCACTGTTAGTGAGCTGCCCAGTGGTTCACTAACAGATGTGAGGCTGTTGTACACTGGGACCCTCTGACCACCGTCAGTAGTAGCAATGCAGGTAAAGTGTCTTGCCCAAGAACATAACGACACTGAAAGCCAGAGCTGGGGCTCGAACAGACAACCCTCCGATTGCAGGACAAACTCCTGCACCCGACGCCACTGTTTAACTGAATGCCTTTTTACATTCATCAGTGCCATGATTATTCAAGGCCTTGGTCAGAGTCTTTTTGGTATTCT
Organism: Cyprinodon brontotheroides; assembly: GCA_018398635.1. Lineage (NCBI taxonomy): Eukaryota > Metazoa > Chordata > Actinopteri > Cyprinodontiformes > Cyprinodontidae > Cyprinodon > Cyprinodon brontotheroides. Next base: position 45,957,900 of record JAGKQL010000001.1, on the reverse strand, counting down.
AAGTGTGTTCTTATTGCCTGATCCTGACCCATTCTGCCTTTAGACCTCTGAGCCTTTTCCTGTTCTGATCTTTTTGCCTGACCTTTCTCTGGACTCCTGCTTTATTTTGCCTGTTTACCGAACCCGGAACTGATTACTGACACAGCCCTGGATTTCCATTCTGTACCTTTTCGGATCTTTGATCTCCTGGCCTGGGTTCCCGAGCATCTCCTTGAAACTGGCTTTGGCTTCACTCCTGGATTATACTGCCTTCCTTCGTCTGCTTGGAACTCTGTTCTCTGGCCTCCAGGGCTTTCAACTTCTTGGATCCTCTGGGCACCGTCCACTGCATCTTGTTGGCTGTGGAACGGCTGGAACCAACGTCGTTCCCTGAACATGGACTGAACTCTGAGACCATTTGTTACTCGAGTTCGTAATCATCCTCCGCCAGACTGACGTGGTCACTAACCTGTGTTCTCTTCCTACAGAGGTTTCTGCCGTAGACGCCCTCGCTGTTCACTGCAGATCCGGTGCTTTCAATAAATGCTTATTTTTTAGATATCTGCTTTGAAAACTTTTCTGTTTGACATTGACAGTATTTCAGATATCACAAATACAGTCAAGCTGATAAATGTGAAATGGCCACCTAAAATGATTAAACATTTCTATGTATATAAAAATTTAGTTTCGAACATTCTGAAATTTTATTTCTGCTGCAGAAATGTAATTTAGAATATATATCATGACTGTTCCGACCAAGAATGTGATTTATACCAGGAAGAATATACTTTAGTGATCTACAAACAGAACAAATGAGAGTAGAGATCTTCTACTAAATATCAAAACGGCCTCTCATCAAGAATTCATATAAACGTACACATTAACTCAAGCAGCAATCTTCTGCTTTCTCTCTGTCTCTTTAACAAAAGCCTAACTGATGGTGAAGAAGGTGTATTTCTGGTTGTGCTGATGGAACAGATTTTGCCTCCGGTTCATATCGGGTAGTGACATTGGTTGAAAGGTTTAAATAAATTGGTTTATGCTTTTCCCCCAACAGACCTTTCATGAATGCATAATCAAAACAGCTTCTTTCAGCTGCTTTATATTTTCTTCAGATACAAGAAATCATATGGTAGATTACCCTAAATCTTTTTGTGACAATCTTCCATACAACTGAAACTAAAATATGTTGTTACAGTGTAAGACACTTTATACGACTGACCATTTATCTATATTCTAATTTAAAACATGAATGTGACTAATTTTGACCCGTAATGATAGAATAAACGTCTCAGTCTTGGCTTGTGACTCCACAGCAGTGTCGCTGTCCTCTGGCCAGTTTCTTTGACTATCAGCCCAAGGGTCAGACCACTGAAGTGGAAGTTGAAGAGGGCTGTTTGAACGTAATAGGTTTTGACTGGCATGTGTTACATGCTCCACTGCATCATTGATTGAGTGCTTGTTTGCAAAATCACTGCTGGTTCCCCCTGTCTGGTCGGCCTGTGACACATGTGGTGTGTGGTCACTTCAGCTTGGAGAGAAGGAGACACAAGCTGCAGGTCCAGTGTGACCCAGGTGAGCAGACAGGAACATATGTCAAAGATAAGAGGCTGGAAAGGCTGAAAAGAAATTGAATTTTATCTCCTCTTATGAGGAATCTCAGCAGTGGAAGAACCAGCGTCTAAATTCATTCACAAATATTAGCACTTTGCTGTTCTCTCCATGGACACCCAGCATAACACCCCTCCTCCTCCTCTTCCTCTCCTCCATTTCACTCCCTTAAACCCCCCCACCCCACCCTTCTGGATTCAGTCATGCTTTTTACAGCTTGCAGGACGTGGCAGTTGAGGGAGGCTGGTGTCAGGGGTCAATGTCACTCAGCCAGTTGCCCACCTGAGTGATGTTGTTACTTTAGAGGACTTTCTACTTTTTCATCATGTTTATACATTTTGAACATCAACAAATACATACTTGTGATAAGAAAAATGGTTTGACTGCATAAAAAGTACAAACAACATGCTCTGGTTTTCATTTTAAAAAGCTTATTAACATATTTCTAACCCTTAATTTTTATAGTTGTGTTCCACCTTTCAGCTGAAGGGTTTTAGTTATTTTCCGTTATCTGTCCAAGCCTGTAACAATGATAGTTAAGTCTCTGAGTCTAAAGAAAACTCACACAGTGACACTTTACTTTCCAACCTGTTCTAAGACAAAGTTAAGTTGAAGATAAATATTTAAGAGGGATGGCTTATCCACTAATACCAATTCAGAGTGATTCACCTCTGGTCAATTCAACGTTTTCTTTTTTGTAATGATTACGCTGATCTATTACTTTTTTAAACACGTTCTTGCCTGTGGTTCCAGCCATAACAGGTTGCACTGAAAATGCAAAGCCAGAAAGCAGGGCTGTTGCAGGTAGGGTGGGTGGCCTTGTGCCAACCAGTGTTGGGTCAGTTGTGAACATGTCATTCAAATAAATAAAACCATTTTGTGAATGAACTGAATCAAATCACTTTCATAAACTGATTCTTGATCAGTTTTGTTAAAATCAGCGCAGAGTTAAAATTACTGCAGAATCAGAGAACTGGAACTTCCCCATTCCCTGACTCACTACAGTACCTGTTACTCAAAGCAAACAGCTAAGCTTGGCTGTGAATACCTAAAGAACAGTAAACCTGACCTCTGTTAACTTCACTTAGATAACCTACTAAACACAGATAGATGCTGCTGAGCAGTTATTTCCTGAGTAGTTCTCACAGGGAATGGCTCTTTTCTACCCTTTGGTTCTTTAGGAATCAGTAGTGATTTTTTTCTGGGCTTTGATAGCAATGGTTCATTCACTGACTCTATTGTAGCTTTTCGCTGCGGATGGTGAAGAAGGGATCAGATCAACTCATTAGCACTGATTTGCCGCGTTTATTTTATCCCTCTTCAAAAAAAAATACTTGGAAAACTAAAGTACTGGTTTATGCACAGAAACCAGGTCGTCTTATTGTGTGTTGCAGTTAAAGGGCTGTGTATATTTCCGCAGCAGTGTGTCACAGTTAGCTTCTTGTAGGTATGACATAATTTTGATTTATGCCCAATTTTGAGCGTGGTCTGCACTATGTTATTACACTGCAAAATGCAAGAGGGACAATCATGAACTAGCTGTGGGTCTAGATATGCCTGAGGTGCTGAGGAAGTGGAAAAACGCAAGGGGCAAGTTTGTGCGACAATCGAGGGACATGAGGGGGAAAAAGAGCAGGGATCCAGGTGGAAAAAAGTTCCCAACATTCATGCGCAACTTGCTCTTCTAGCTAGTCCATCTTCACAAGTTGTTTTCCCCAATGGCGATCATACAAACAAAACAAGCCAGTAAGGTACCAAACAGGAATTACGCATAGTGTAGAGCGGATGTAGATTTGACCAATCGGGGCGTCCTGTCTACGGCACTGTTTGTGGTCACCTACAACTTTGGGGAGATGCACCAGAGTGTCTGCGGAAGGGGCGGGGGCATATTTACGTTCACTGTGACACACACGCAGCAACCTGGTTTCTGAGTATAAATCAGCCTTAAAGCAGATAGTATATCGTTATAATCAATTAATCAACTTTATTGTCAACTACAATTTACATTGCAATCGAGATTTCAGTTTCAGTTCAAACCATTCATCACAATACATCACATACATTGGGGTGGGGTGGTGGGGCTGAGAGGGGGCACGGTTTTACTGAGGCCATGCGTGTCGCAGAATGCTGCCTTTGGAGTGTTCTTATGGCTTACCAGGTTCCCATCGGTTACCTGGCTTCCAATGTCCCAGGCGGTTACCTATAGCAATTCCTTTATATCTGTGTTGAGCCACGTTGGGGAAGAGAGGAAGAGAGGGGGAAAAAAAAAACTTTATTTCACATTTTATCCTTGACAGGATACAGTTTGAGATATCAAAAAACTTTAGCGCAAGAAAAGCACATGTAACACGAGACATTTCAGCAGAGGGTCACATGAAGACAATCTGACATTTGAGACATTAGTTGTATGAATGATGAGTGCATTCAATTTGTCCCGAAAGCTGTCCACAGGCCATTGTCCTTTATGAACAATTCTGGGCACATCCACAGATGTTCGCGGGTAGGGGAGGGAGGGAGCAGTTCTTCTGTGCCCTTTCACCATAACA